>MU795025.1:0-84225 GCA_027886305.1 Lentinula aff. lateritia
TTTTCTTTGACTACGGTTTTCACTTAGTTTCCATTCACACTTAAACTACTTATACTTCAAACTAATTACTTCTTACACCACTTCGCGGCCCATTCGTCTTCCGAATTTCAAGATGCATTAACAATTCTTTTATATACAAAGTCAAAAAAATTTTTACATAACAGAGGCAGGGCTACAAGAAGAATACAAAAAGATGGTTGAAGGCCGAAGTCCGATGTCCGTTAATCTACTACTACGACCTCCTTCTCCTTCCCTTTCTCAGAGGCCGCCGTCTTCGCCTTCTTCGGCGCCGGCGCCTCCCCTTCGTCCTCTTCCTCCTTTACCTCCTCATCCCCTTCTCCATCCTTCTCTCACTCTACTATCTTCTCCTCTCCCTTTTCTTCCTCTTCCTCCTCCTCGCTATTCTCTATCACCCTTCTCCGCTTCAAGTTCCTCGGCCTCTCGGATACCGACCTCAATGGCCCTGGCATTACCGAACCCGGCATTACGCTCCTGGCCTCGATGGCGATCAACCGGGCGTGATCCTCGTCCTGTCGTCGCAGTAGTTGCCGTAGGTATTGATGAGTCCTTGAGGCGGCCTCCCTCAAGACTCGGTTGTCGGCGAGTATTTGAGCCATCTGGCTCTCCATGACGGCCATCTGTTCGCCGCTCGGTCCTCCCTCTCTTCTCACCTGTACCGGCTGGCCCGAATACGAACATTTGACCTTTGCATCGTGACATGGCTTGCATATCACAGTGCTTCTTTTGCCTACCTCCTCTAGGCAGGGGATCTTCTTGTTGTAGCACCGCTCGCAGGGTGCTCGTTCCTCTTCATCGTTTTCGTCATCGTTTTCGCCGTCGTCGCCATCATCGGGGTCCCCGCCGCTAGCCTATCAACAAAATGAGCAATTAATCTTGAAATAGAGAAGGAAGTACTCACCTCGTTCCTCTGAGGAGCTTTCCCCTTCTTCACCACCTGAGGGATTTCTACTTCCACTCTACGAGCAGAAGTGGTGGCCTCCCCAGGTGAGGGCCCACGACGGCTTCGCGCCGCCGCCGCCGCTGCTATCCTCCTCCTCTTCTCTGCTGCCTCTTCCTCCAGTCTCCTGGCGTTCGCGGCCCGAACGGCAGCCTCCTGCTTCTCCCTCTCCTCCTCCGCCTTCCGTTTGGCCTCTTCCTCGGCCTTCTTCTTTTCCTCCTTTCGCTTCCGGTTCTTCTCCCTGGTATGCTGTAATTGGAGCTCGAGCTCCTGCTCCTCGTCAGAAGGATCCAGCGTTGAAGGGCGAGTCGGGGCGGAGGGTGGAGATGGATTCCTGCCCGTGACAGGGATCGAGCCTACGGTGGTGGTGGTTCGGGTTGTAGTACGGCTAGTCGACATCCTGGTGGACTTAGAGGTTTTGGAAAGTTAGGGTCATAGCGGCAAAACCTGGCCCTTTTTATAGGGACAAAACGGCGCATGGACCAGCGAAAATTTTCCTTCGAATTGTGTCTGGTTTACGGTGCACCGGAAAATTTCTTGGATGACTAACAGCAATTCCCGGTGCTGACGGCTTTTAAAATTTTCCTTTGGTGACTAATCAACTCCCGATATTAACGGCTTTCGAGGGCTCAAGCCTAAGAGGGGGATACTGTCAAGCCCATGCCTCGGGCCTCCATATCGCCGCTTGGTACTCCGAAGATCCACTGTTTATTGTTCTTTCTCGTTACACATACCCTTTTGTTCTAGTCTCTCCTTATTGTCTTTTACTTTACCCTGCAGGTACTACACGTATAGCTCCTAGTAGTTAGTCTGGCGCTCCGCACCGATGCGCCGTTCCGTAGATATAAATACTGCCTGTACGCTACTGTAGTTCCTCAGTTTAATTATCGACTTAGATTCCCTCCTTAACTCTGTGCTCCTCTAAGTCTTCAGGCTCAACGCCTTGAAGTACTCTCTCTATAGCCTTTGGACTTATAAGTTCTTTGGCTCGCTCCTTGTCACCGGCGTTACCGCCGCTCCGACTTGGCTGCTACTAGACTCCCTCCTCTATACTCTCGATCTCCGGGGACTAACGGCGTAACGGCAGTGTTGTTAATAACTTCACTACTGTCCCACTCGTCCTTCCGCACTTAGACACTCTGTGACCTCTGGCACGGTTACACGGTGTACATGATCTTAACAGCGACGGAGTTTGCATCATCTGCAAAATATCACGTTGATCTACATACCGCGCATTGATGCTTATGATTTAGACATTGAACAGGCATTCGATGGCTTACATGAAATTTGCCCGTCTTTGCGTGAAATTCAGTTCCATGATCGGAAATGGGTATTTGGCAATGGAAGTTGGACGGAAACGTACTCATAATACATTAGGTAGTATTGTCAGCTAGTTAAATGAAGGTGTTCAGGATATGACCCAAGCAAGGTGTGGTCCATGACAGTGGAGCCTAGTACACAATGGTGAGATTGATAACACAGTAGTGGGATAGTGGTTTGTAACATGAGAACAATGTTCCATAGATGGTATGTGAGTTATCAAATGTTAACACAGTGCTCTCCAGCTAGTATCCTTGCTCTCACAAACATCCAGGTTTTGCAGATGAAGGATACTGGCTGGAGAGTGCTCTCCAGCAATGAAAGCACCCAGAGCAAAAATTAAAGCCTGGTCTGGGTGCTTTCACTGCTAGGAAGTGCTCTGAGCTGCTTTCGGCTATTTAGCCAAACATACAGGTTTTGCAGATGCTGCCTGCGAAGTTGATTAAGTATAAGTAGTGATTGAGGGTTCAAAGAACTCGGCTTGTGGTTTTCAATTGTGATTTGTATAGAATCAAGAATTTACTCAGACGTACAATTTATGAAAAATATGGACAATCTGCGCGCCAGATTTTTCGATGAAGAAGAAGACGCAGTAACGAACTTGTGTTACTTCAAGCTTTGAAGCTCGAGGTCGCGAAAGACGACCAGTGCACGTGCACTGTTACATCAGCGATTTCTTGCTTTCTCATAGTCTTCCACCTACGCTCCATGCATAAATCAGTATTTCGCTCAGGGAATGGTTTTGTGAAGAATGCCTCTAGATCTCTCCACTCGAGCACAGTGCCCGTGAATGCTACTCAAATTACTACCCTCCCCAATAAAATTCGCGTCGCCACAGATCCGACCCCAGGCTATTTCTCTTCAATTGGCCTGTATGTCGATGCTGGCTCGCGTTATGAAACTCCGGAGACCTCTGGGGCTAGCCACTTTATAGATAGGCTTGCCTTCAAGGTATACAGGGATCTTATTGACACGAGCTTATTGTTGCTAACAGGTTTGCATAGAGCACGAATAAGCGGTCAGCGGAGGAAATGGCGGCTGCAATGCATACTATGGGTGGTCAAATCATGGCGGCATCATCTCGAGAAACTATCATGTACCAGTCTTCCCAGTTTTCCAAAGCAACCTCGACCGCTTTGGAATTAATATCTGAGACGGCCCTGAATCCCTCATTTCTTCCGGAAGAAATCGAAGCGCAACGTGATGCTGCCTTTTATGAGGTTCGGGAATTACAAGCAAAGCCGGAAATGGTGCTCCCAGAAGTGCTACATTCCGTGGCGTACGGAAACAGAGGATTAGGGAATTCTATTCTTTGTCCCGAAGACCGGATAGGTGTAATTGACAATAACATATTGTGGCGGACCATGTCAGCTTGGTATCAACCAGAGAATATGGTTATTGCTGGAGCAGGAATACGACACGAAGAACTTGTTGAGATGGTCGACAAGTATTTTTCATCGCTAAAAGCTAGCCCATCTTTTCCCAGCGTATCAACGTCCATCCCAACAAATCAAAATCAACGATCCTCGCCGAATCCCCAAGTTCCCATAAATTTGCTCGCGTCCTCTGTAAATCCAGTGCGGAAGTCGCTTTCTCGCGCTGCCTCATATCTTTTCCCTAACACCTCATCCGACTCTATTCTGGATGCTTCGGTCTCCCCGTCATCTTCCTACACGGGTGGACACAAATTCATTCATGATTCCAAGGGTGATTTTGATCATTTGTATATTGGTTTTGAGGGAGTAGGAATTCATGACCAAGATATTTATGCTCTTGCCACTATGCAAGTACTTCTCGGAGGTGGTGGTAGCTTTTCCGCAGGTATGTACTGACTAGCTGATGAATTGGGCCTCCAATCACGTTCATTCCAGGTGGACCCGGGAAAGGAATGTATTCCCGACTTTACACACACATTCTGAACCACTTTTCTCAAATCGACCATTGCGCGTCGTTCCATCACATTTATACGGATTCATCATTATTCGGGTTATTTGCGTCGTTTGTCCCCGCTGCATCAGGGCTGCGCGGTGGCAATACGCCACCACAAATTCTCCCTCATCTGGTACATCAGCTAAGTTTACTGATGTACACCACTGTTCCAGCGGAAGAGTTAACTAGAGCAAAGAATCAGCTCAGCTCAAGCTTGATGATGGCAATGGAGAGTAGGGCGATCCAAGTAGAAGACCTCGGTCGACAAGTGCGTTTTCATCATTATAGCACGCTTTATTCAGTAATAATATGTTACTCAGGTGCTCGTGCATGATCGTCCAGTACCCGTCACGGAAATGACAGACAAGATTGCTCTCGTCACTGCTGAAGACATCACACGGGTAGCCGCCAGACTCTTCGGTCCCCGTTCTGGAAATAAACCAACCATCGTCTGCCAAGGGCATGAAGACGTGGGTAATTGGCAATCGACGTTTGCGAAGTACGGTGTCTCTTCTTCCTCATAGGCTTACTTGATAGTGTTTTCACCTTGCCGGATTGCGCTAATCTACCTTTGTATGCACATTTCACAATTATTGAACGCACAGCAGACATACTTTATATTTCGAGAGGTGTACTTATGTTCGTCTTCTAATTTGTTTCGCCAGCGGCACAGAATTTGACCATCATTCAATCTTTCGAGTGCATCCTTGATGGAATTATGTACTTGAGCTTGATCTTTCGTACCGGTAAAAATGACTCCCGTGTCAGAGGAAGCGGTGACCAGACACAGCCACTTGAGGTCACTACTTCAAATTCCTGTGTCGTTTGGGCATGCAGCAAACACGTTATAACGACTGTCTGCGACGTTTACAATAACTTATACCTTTTCGTCTACCCTCATCTTCTCCAATGCCCTCTTTCGAATCCATCAAGGCCCGCTACGAGGCCGCTGGTCAAGACCATGTTCTCAAATTCTGGCCTGAGCTTGCCGATAGCCAAAAGGCATCCTTGCTGGAGCAACTCGGTTCCCTCGACATCGAACGCGTCAACCGCATCTACAAAAAGGCTGTCTCCGCCGAGTCCACCAACTCGAGCGCGACCAGCGATCTTATCGAACCTTTGCCCAAGGGCGCGTCAGAGTCAATCACTCATGTAGAATTGGCCAATGAATGGAGGCGAATTGGACTAGAAGCAGTTTCTAAAGGTGAAGTTGGTGCTCTGCTGATGGCTGGAGGTCAAGGCACTAGACTGGGCAGTAATGCGCCCAAAGGTTGCTATGACATTGGACTACCATCCCATAAATCTCTCTTCCAATACCAGGCCGAGCGTATCTCCCGCTTGCAGACTGTCGCCGAGCAAGAGTTTGGAAAGAAAGCGGGAACCGTCATTGTCCCGTGGTACGTCATGACCAGTGGTCCCACTCGTCGCGAGACAGAGAAGTTCTTCAAAGAGCATGAATATTTTGGACTTAATCATTGTAATGTCATCTTTTTTGAACAAGGTACATCCCAAACTGGTTTCGTGAAATTCGCTGAACTTTACTCTGTTTGCTTAGGTACTCTTCCTTGTTTGACAATGGAAGGCAAACTCCTTCTAGATACACCTAGCAGTGTAGCCGTTGCCCCAGATGGTAATGGCGGACTATATGCAGCTACACGTTCCCCTCTCGCAGCTAGTGACGAATCTCATACCGTCCTCAATGATTTGGTTCGGCGAAAGATCCTTTACGTCCATGCGTACTGCGTGGACAATTGCCTCGTTCGCGTTGCTGATCCTGTATTCATTGGGTTTGGCATCTGGAAGCAGGCAGACTGTGCTGCGAAGGTTGTGCCGAAGGCCTCGCCTACCGAATCAGTCGGTGTTGTTGCATGCAAAGGTGGCCGTTTCAGTGTTGTCGAGTATTCCGAGATTTTGAAAGAGCAGGCCGAGCGCCGTGATGCCGATGGCGAACTGGTGTTCAGAGCTGGTAACATTGTCAACCACTTTTACACCACGACATATCTTAACCAGGTCGAAAAGTTCGAAGAACAAATGACATTCCACATTGCTCGAAAAAAGATCCCCCACGTGGATCTTGCAACTGGCCAAACCGTGAAGCCAACTAAACCCAACGGCATGAAACTCGAAATGTTTGTGTTCGACGTCTTCCCGTACACAGAACGCTTCGCTGTCCTCGAAGTGGAACGCAAGCAGGAATTCAGTCCATTGAAGAACGCACCTGGGACCGGATCCGATGACCCAGAGACCAGCCGCCGCGATCTTCTAGCACAACACAAGTACTTCTTGGAGAAGGCTGGGGCTATCGTCAAGGACAACGTAGAGATTGAAATGTCTCCTATCGTCAGCTACGCCGGTGAAGGTCTGGAGAGCACGAAAGGCAAAATCTTTTCCAAATCAGGAATTGCTTCGTCGCTAGAGGAATTGGATGCTCTTGTGTAATGCTCGGACATGGAACTTTTGTACACTACAGACACTTAGTTGATGATGGACTCAATCATATCGCGCGTTTAGTCCGTGTAGAAACGACATTTGATTCTTGCGCTTCCAGGTACCATACCTCTTTACTGTAAAATCGCTTTGAAAAGCCACTTCTTTAGCCCTTTCCGACGATCTTTTTCGTGCGTTTTCTCTCGCGCTTTCTGTGAGTTCGAGGGGGACGAGGTTCATGGTGAGCATCTGTATTGATGTTAATACCCTTGGTCAACTACCCACATGTCCGTCTGCTGGCCCTTTCTTCCCGTTGACTGTCACTCCCCCAATAGAACTATTGCTATTATTTGCATTACTATTCAGGCTCGGAGCTCGCTTTTCGAGTTCGTCACGCAAAGACGCGAACAGGCGTTGCGTACGTTCAGCATTCGGCTTTTCGTTCCGGATCTGAGTATCAGTCAAGTAATAGAAGAAGAGGGTACAAGAATATACTGACCTCTTTGCAACATTGAATGAGCTTGTCGATGAGCATAGTCTGTCCGTTTTGGGAATCTTCCAGATCCTTCCGGAGCTGTTGAATCTGGAGGAGAAGGATACAGTCATAAAGGGGAGGAAAAGCAAGCGCGCAAAAATTAACAGGCACCTCTTCTTCCAGTTTATCAGCTTTGGCCTTATCACCAGACGCCAGTTGCTTCTGTTCCGCTGCTCGAGCACGAGAAAGCAAAACTTCGAGCTCTTTCGACCGGATCACGCACTCGAAATGTCGTTCACGAAGTTCGTATTGCCGCAAGACTTCCTTTAATCGTTCTCGAACACTGCGTATGCACTGTGTAAGTGTATTTCGTTAACAGCAGTCCCCCAACGGAGACGCACACTCCATCAAATATCTCCTCCAGTGATCGTTGGGCTCTAGAACAAAACGTAAGTGAGCAGCGTAGACAGGAAATTCGGACAAATAACACACGCATGAGGATCATTTGTCCAATTCTTTTTCAGCTTTTGACGTTGAGGTTCCAGAATCTGGTCCTATCAGGACGTTAAAGAGAACCATCAGCGCAGTTATGTCCACGCACGTAGATATCATCGCCGCCAGTGCTCTCTGTGAGATCCATCAACTCTACAGCTAGAATTTCGTCGCCGTCCTCCATACCAGCCTCTTCTGGGGTCATGTCCGCATCCACTGATCGTCCATTATGGGTAAATACGAATTGCATGGCCGGGACACTGAATGACGGGGGTACGACGTCTTCGGACCCAGGATCTACGTTCATCCCTGAAGCAGGCGCAACGCCATCAACCTTCTTCGAAACACCGGTGACACCATGACCTGTTCGTTCCATTCGCTCCGTCCAAGCACCAAAGAGTTTTGATAACTTTGTCTTGCGGGAGATTTTGAAAAACAGTTCAGCTCGGTATCGGCATGAAACTTTGACGAGAATATCGGGCTTTTCTCTGTATTTGTTGTCGAGGAGCTGTGCTTTGGATGTGCGTTTGGCAATATCAGCTTTCATTTGGTGGAGCTGAGATGATGGTTGAGAAGTTTGATCTAGCATGTACAAGGACGAATACCTCGTCCTGAGCATCCTCCACACACTGCGCTAACCGTTTTCCATCTTCCTATGCGGAGATGGGCATTCGCATTTACTGTATTCGATGTTGTCTGCTTACCCGTAATCGCTTATTATCCTGGGGGAACGGAGTGAGTACTAGCAGACGGTGAGAAGCAAGTAAAGCAAACTTTTTGCAGTTCCCGTGCGAGATTCTCCATTTTCGTCTTCGTCTGATTTGCTTTCGTCAATTGACTTTTAGCTGACATGTGGTGAGGATTCGGAAGAAATTTCATAGACAGTGGACATACCTGCATCCTTGTCCTTGGACAGCTTCTGCTTCTCCTTAGCATGGTCCCGTTCTAAGCGTTTGAATTCCGCAAACTAGGAAATTGGCGCGTTATGTGAGGGAAGGCGGAAATGAGTATGAGGAGAACATACGAGCTCGATGTACTTTGCATGTATTGTGTTTTCCTCCAGACCTTTAACCGATTTATGCGCTTCTTCAGCTAGGGTGGGGGAATAAGGGATACTGTGGACTTGATATTGGGGAAATTACACACCAAATCGGCGTTCCTCCTCCTCCTCTAGCTCTTCTTCCTCTTCCAAGGCCGCTATACGATTCTTCAAACTTTCATACATGGTAGCAGGATCAACAGCAGCATCATTCTTCTTCTTTCCCTTGGAAGCGCCGTTGGCCGTTAGTGGCGGATGAGTTTGAGTTTGCGGCGGATTGGAACGACTGTGATTGGGAGGATTTGGAGGAACTGAAAGTGGTGCGGGAGGTGCTGGACTTGCGGGCGGAGGTTTTGCCATTCTCGAAGATTTGTGCGGAAGATAGAAGAAAGTGCTTTCTGGGTGCCACGGACTTGAAGGTGAAAAGTCTACAAGGAAACCTCACGGCAATGTGCCGGCCCAAAACGGCACTTTCAATTGCTTCACCAAAACTATGTACAGTAACATAAATACTCAGTATACTCTCTTTGAATGCTCTGTTCTCTGTATAGATGTAAGTTCACATGTAAAGGTCATTTAGGGACTGGCCTTGAATTTATCCTCCCACGAGAGTGAGCCAGAAAGTTCCTTGTTTTTTTTCTTTGAGGAGATGGAATCGCTTAGATTTTGTTCGATTTCAATTTTCCCGGCCAAAATATGGACTCCATATCTTGCGCTCAATTACGCTGATGCAGGGACATGAAATGGTTGCTGACCATACAACCAGTAAATTGACGTACTGTACATGTGAATGAAGATAAAGATTACTGGCTAGTTCTGGATAGCCTAACCAACCATATACTTTGGTATGAGGAACAAAAGTTCAAGGTCGTTTCTAGTAACCGAAACTTTTTGAGTCAAGATCACGTGGGGAAAAGGCGTAAATAACATTGACACTGACCCACCGCTACCTCTCAACTTTGTCGTTTCTAACGCGTCCATGCGTCGTTGTGGTAAATGATACAGCTTTAATGACGGTGAAGATCAGCTGAACACCTCTTAGATCAGTCTATAATGTCTTCACCCTCGCGGAAAAGGCAAAAAACTATCCTCTCTTCACCAGTCTATCCAGAAATGGACCTGAGTCAAGATGAATTGCTGGCTCTAGACGAAATTGAACGCAAACTCTCCCAATCTGCACATTCATCGTCTCAAACTCAACCTGGCTCACCCTCTAAACCTCCCAGACTGCCCCTCTCTGATCCCGCTGAGAACCCATTTCAAGTATCATCTAAAAAACTACCAGCACATTTATTTTCCAGTTTCAAGGCTGCTTCAGCTATGACTGTCACACAGGAAGATCCTGATAGATTCTCACCGGACCCCACAGAAGAGAAAGATTATTCGACGTGGTTTGAATCCACGGGAAGCCTTCCTTCTGGTGGATTTCAGACAGCCAGCTCTGCATCGACTATCGCTTCGTTTACTTCTGCATCAGCACTTGGTCATACTTCACTGTTTTCAACAGCATCTTCTTTAGTGGATAAGGAGCAGCTACCTGTATCCGGATTTCGTACAGCGAGAAAAGATGGTGGCTTGCTAGCTCCATCTGCCGCAGCTTTAGCAAAAGCACAGGAGAAGATTCGGACATGGCAGGAAGAAGAGCCGAGAGCATGTTTCGTTTCAACTTCCGAGGATACATATTCCCGATCTCCGTTACGAGCCGTTCAGAACAGCGTATTGGAATCAGAAACGCCATGCCCTCCCGCTTATGGTTCTGGATTTGCATCTGCATCACAACTATCCAATAATTTTACCAGCGCCTCCGGCTTTACTCCGGAATCGTCTTCAAATAAACCCTCGACATTCGTTTCTCCCTTGATAGACAGGTCGAAATCCCAGAATGTTGACCCCAATCGTCCTAAGCCGTTCAAATCACCGCTCACCAGCACTCCCAAGACTGTCATGACCCCCACCAAACCCGTTGCTTCTACATCCTCGTCTGCCCGTTTACAGCATCCACTTGCTGCACCGCCCTCCAATACATCGTTTCGAACTCCTGTACGACCGACAAACGACAAAATTTCATTTCAATCTGCTCCTTCATCGTCTACCGTTTCATCTTCAGCCCAGAAACCCGCTTCATCTACTTCCAGACACCATCCAAATCACTCGACAATTGTTGATACTCTCCGCAGCTTCACAACGCCTGCTCGACGCGTGCTTCACTCTGGTAGCCTCCCTTCCTCCCACGTCGCAGGTCGGATACGAACTACTCCAGCAAAGTTTGTCACGCCCTTCAAAACCGGAATGAAACCTGGTGAGGCAGGTCGACTCGAGCTTGAAGCTCAACAAAGATCCCAGCAGCGATACCGTGCACCTGCGATCTCAGCTACAAATACCACTGGAAAATTGATGGACTCTCTGCGAGCAACCAGCGTTTTTGATATGAGTGAGTGCACTGCTATCGAGTATCTCGTTTCCTTGACAAATCTCACCAATAGCTGTTCCGCCGACTCGAATATCATTATCGGAGTCGGGCCTCTTTCCTCAACAGTATACTGCACAAGAAATGATTGATTATAATGTGTACTAAATCCGCTTTTGTTCCGTTTTCAGTCGGAGCTGACAGCATTACTTATACAGCGCCATCGAAGAGCTTTCTCAGATCACTAATCCTTCCCTAGCATTATACTACTCCTTCTACACGACCCCGCAACCTTCAGACTATCCATCTGTGGTGGAAGACCAAATTGGTCCTGCTGCCGCGTTGGCCAAACTACTTGCACATGGATGTTCGCGTGCTACAAAGGCTTGGGTCGATAATGCATGGTCTCTCATTTTATGGAAATTAGCGGGGATGGTAGCGTTGGAGCCTGAGCGGGAAACACGTATTCCTACCTTTGGTGGAGCTGCAGAGGGACCAAGATGGTGTTGGAATGAGATTTGGAGACAGTTGCTGTATCGGTAAACCTATCTTTCTATTGTAAACGAATTCCCTATCTGATACCTCATATCTAGTTATGAGCGCGAGATTAATCTGGGGATTCGCGCTCCGTTTCATTTGATCACAACTCAAGATCACCCGGCAACTGCACCTATGGTATTATGTGTCTCAAACATCATTTGGCCGGAAGCTTCATCTTCTCTAGAGGGGCAACAACGTAATCCTCAGCCACTAGTAGAAGTCACCGACGGGTGGTATCTTCTTAGGGCGCAAATCGATGTTAGTATGACCAATGCTTTGAAAAAAGGAAAGTTGCGAGTGGGTAGGAAAATCGCTGTCGTTGGCTCCAGGGTAGATTTCCAGTTACCAAATCGTAGTCTCTTCGCTTATCTTCTTAAGTGTAGTTTGAGACCGAACGCAAGGATCCTCTTGAGCCTCTTGAAGCTTACCAGTCCACGAAACTAGTCTTTAGTGCCAACTCAAGTCAACTTGCACCTTGGCACGCGAAACTTGGGTTTCAACGCGGACCGTATATATTCACAATGCACAGTTTGACCCCTGAAGGGGGCAACATTGCATTGATGGATATCGTCGTGCTGCAGGTACATCCAGTGGCCTATCTAGAATTTCGCATAGATTCAGATGGCAAGAAGCATCAAGAAGGTCCAAGGAATGAAGCAGATGAAGCAGCGTGCAAGGAGAGCTGGAGAGTAAGTAGCCACCTTATTATATTTTGTTGGTAAAGTCTGACGTTGATTGCGTAGAAAAATCGTGAAGCTGCCGAGTCTAAGATTTACGAAATGCATGAAAAGAAAATTGCGCGGTATCTCTCATATGCTGAACGTCTTGATCAGAAAGCAGCTCGATTTGCGCCTTCTCTGTCTGAAGACCCACCGGAAAACATCGACAGCCTTTATGAGGAACTCGAAGTGCCAGAAGATGCTGGGCAAGTGATTTCACAAACCAAAGGCAGCGAAGCCGCATGGCTGGCACGGTATATACGGGAACGACTCGAAAAGGACCGAGAAAGGGTGAAAGATGAGTTAGAGAAAGAGGTAGATGTAAGTCCATTTAAGATCCCACTGTCACCACTATTAGTAACTCTACTTCTTGTATGACAGGATATTTGCCCTTCCCGCAACGTTCGCTCCTTCAGGGTTATCATTGTTCAAGACTCCCGAACGAGCAAATTTCCTTCCCACAGGACTGCCCAATTAACAATATGGGATGTTATGGACCTCAAGCTGACGGAAGAGAAACCTCGGGGCTATCTTGAAATAGGTTGGAGGTGCCGTGTACGTATACTTTATTTCCTGGGTCCGTCGAAGTGTGCACTGAACTTAGGTCGTTACATTCAGGTGACAAATCTGATACCTAGTTCCAAGGCGGCATGGATGGGAAATGAGCCGGATTCTCAGATTTTTTTGGTGAGCACGAGGGTATCGAAGTGGCAAAAATTGAGGAGCTTAGAATAATGCATATGTATGAAGTTTATCACGTAATGTTGTACTATCCATATGTTTCCCAGATTACTTCCGCACTCCATAGGGTTACTCGTCAAGCACAAAGACGGTGCCTTCTCCAAATGCTTTGATCGAGTCTGTGACTCAGTACGTGCTTCCTTCCCTGGTTATAATCACATTAATCCAAGTAGTACTAGTAGAATGACACTTGATGACCATTATGTATCCATATCTCATCTATAGTGGATATCAGTGACGATCCCGAACTTTCTTGTAGAGGTTGATAATGAGGTCATTGGCCGTCAAAGTCACAATTCTATTTCGAGGATCAGCTTTGCTCCTGAATCACGGAAGACAATCTCACGTATGTGGTGCGATGCGTAAAAAATGTGCGGTGGATCCTATAAGGAGCTCGGCTTGGAATCATCCGGTTGTACAAGTCGTGGCGCGCTTACCTTTGTACCATCCACGTACACCTTCAGTCTTGAACGTCTTCCATAGGCAGTCTATAGGGTTTTTATACAAGACACCAACAATTTTTCCCTCTGCGTTTCGAATGGTTGGTTGGTTGTACATCCGAGTCAGTGCCTGCAAAAATAAATTGTTACAAGTGATGTAATAAGTAATGCAGAGGAGAAAACATACGGTGTCCGCAGGCTGCATTACAACACAGACACAAGCTCCTGATACAAAACTACTCGCTAAAAATGTCCAGGCACTATTATCCGGTAGAATACCGCGTTTTACAAGCTGGTTTTTCGTGAAGTTGTAGCTTGGTAGTTGTACCTGCCCTTCCGTAAACAAAACTTAGAGAAAGACGCATAAATGAATGCTTACTGACAGATGATCCCATGGAGGTTCTCAAAATAGCAGCATCAATACCTCGGACGAGTCCGCGGAAGCGTTCCGCTCGAAATATTGTTGACAGGGCATCGAATGAGTTCTTATAGTAGTGTTGTGCACCAACAGGTAAGGCAGGCGAGTAGGCCTACAAACGCAACGGATACGATTGGTGACTCAGACCGATTACTAAGATGCACCGACCTGCATACGTGCTTTTATTAAGAAAAGGGGATTTCCAAGGGAAGCTGGAGAGTAAATTGTAGGCCAGTGAGACTCTGGCACAATAGGTACTACGAACCTCCTACAGCCCCGCTGGAAGCTCCTGCCAGCACAGAAGTAATTGGGATTTGCTCTTCGGGCGATCGGCTGACGAGTTCATTTATGCCTCGTCGAAAAGGTTCATAGAATCCTGAGAATGAATGAGAAGAGTGCCAGGAAAGTATCTGGAGAAGAAGAAGCACCGAGGCGAGATCCGTTCAGGAGTATCTAGAAATGTGTTGAACCAAGAAAGGTTGCGTGGACTATGTCAGACGCAACTTACTTGATACATATACTGTCATGAACTTGGGAGTCAGAACAACGAAAAACATCAGGCACATTGACGGCGTACAGCTGGTCCAAGACCTCTCTGCAGTCCTTTGATTCCCTCATTTTTCCAAGTCTTGACAAAAGCATCTGGTGCATGCTGATATACCCGGATTGCTCCCTCTTTGGCCAATTCCCCTTGAAGTTGCAGACGCGTCTTAATGACCTCTGCCGGGTTGGATATGGTAACCTGCGAAGTTTTTGAGAGCTCAGCAGCCCGCCGAAGCTATCACATACCGCAATACAAGCCGCAATGCCTCCGAGAATAAATCCTTCTGCTGTTGATAGTTTTCCTGCGACCACCTGGACCTCAGGCTTGGAAGGGGATGGCATGCCGTTAAAAGAGTCCCAATGTAGTTCGTTCAAAATTTAGTACAGGTTTAGTACGTTCATTCAATCGCGAGTTGCTGAAGTCGACCATTCGCGCATTCACGTGCTTCAAATTCTTCCTTTGACTGGTCAGACCACCATGGCAACTGGTGCAGTATGAATTATCCTTTCAGCACGCAAAGTGTCGTGCTTGTCGCTGTGCTGGGAACGGTCTTGCCAGTTCTCTATCGGATAGTCTCTTCACCTCTTACTCTTATCCTAATATCTCCATTTGTCTTGCTATTCTTGGGACTCAGTTTTCTTGCTCTTCATGTCTTTATCGGCCATATCCTGGATTCTAGGAACTCTCGTCCACATAATACAGTTCACAAAGCCGCCAGGCCTTTTGCATTTTCAACCCCTGCAGCATGGCAGGCCGTTCTGACTCGATCGCAGTGGTCCCAAAATACTCCACAATCTTTCCCTCCCTTATGTCCAGAATCACCAATGGTTTCTGCCGCACTGAATGACATTCTAATTATGATTGTCAGAGACTTCGTCCTGACTTGGTACAAGGAATTGTCTTCCTCTCCGTCGTTTCCTGTCGCTGTCTCTTCAGTTCTACATGATTCGATTTCTCAACTTCTGAATCGCGCGGCGGCCATTGATATTCCAACTCTCGTCGTGAAGCGTGTACTTCCTCGAATAACGGAACATATTGAATTGTTCCGACAATCCGAGATTGCACTGCGAGGGGCGGGCCTTGAACGTCGGTTGACGCACTCAGAGGAACTCGATTTGATGCTTGCAAGCAGATACGGTGCTGGAAGTGAAGCGGGAAAACTGCATCCAGCAATAGAAAATCTGTCTACCACGTTCACTAGGCAAAGCGAAGAGGCGCATTTGAAACAGCTCATCGACAAAGCTCTACCTTATGTGTTACCCGAAACGGAGAACAGAAGCAAGGCGCTGAAGATTGTGGTTCGAGAAATTGCGGCATGCGCTGTATTGTATCCCGTCATGGAGATGGTATCAGATCCGGACTTCTGGAACCGGGCGATTGACCAAGTGGTAAGATTCAATTTCCTTCTCAGTTTCCTTCGCCAGATGTATTAACCCTACGTTCTTTAGGCAACTGTCGCAATTCATCAACAGTGAGTCCTTGCAAGTTCGTCTAAAATCCTCACGCTCACGACCTTAGGAAACTGATCACCAAAGTCCGGAACGTATTAGAGGCGCAATCCCCTCGTCCTCAAAATCACAATCGTTTATCAACTGTAAACCCGAGCAATCCTGCGCTTACAACGGAAACTATCACCATACGCACGGATGCCCACCAGTTTGAATCCTTTTTACGAAGTATACATCGGTGCTCGTCCCTTCTCGATGCTCGGCGTCTGAAGAACGATGTTTTGGGAGAGATACGGCGAACCAGGATATTACTAGGTATGCCGCGAGACTCTATTATTCACATCATTCTGAGCCTTTACCACAGCAAATCATGAAAAGGATGACTGGATAAATGGAGAGAGAACTGAAGACGTGGTTGCTTTTCTTGATAGACTTTACACTGCGAAACGTAAAGTCGAGCAACGAATCGTAGAACTAGGTGGAGGGGAGGACTCGGTACGTCCTCGCATTACTGTAAAGCTCATTTCTCAATTGGGGAAAAACAGACCATCTACCAAGAGACTGGTAGTCTCACTAAGTCAGGTATCACTCTTCGTGATATTCTCAGCAACCCTAGCTCTCTTTCGTATTTCATGGAGTTCATGGACCGTCGGAATCGCTCCCTGTTGGTGCAATTCTGGCTCACCGTCGAGACCTTCAAGAATCCGTTGGAAGCTGTTGATTCGAGCTCCGAGGATGATGAAGATGAATCGGTACAAGACGCATTGACAGCTATCACCGTGAAGGAAGATATATCCATGATCCACGATCTTTACTTCTCCAGTACTATTCACCCCGTGCTTTCATCTATACCCAAGAAATACGTGGAGTCCATCCGAGCATTTGTCCGAAACGAGGTTGAGAACTCTCGCGTTGCTCAGGGACGCGTACGCAAGAACGTACTTCTTGCTCAGCGTCAAGTGGAGCGCGACATGGAATATGACTTCGAGGACTTTGGGAGTTCAGAACTTTGGTTTCGGGTGATGAGCGATGCCGATTTCACCTCACGCGTTCCTCCACCTCCGAAAGATGAACGCTCTTCTAACATTCGTACTGGGAGTTCCCATGACTCTGATACCCCCAAAGCATACCGTCCATCTCTTTTACCGCGTTCAGGATCCGCACCGGGACACTTTCCTAAGACAGAAATGTCAGGCTCTACTCAGTCTCTCCGTTCGGTTGATTCTGTTGCTTCTGCCAAAAACATGGCCCATCCTACAAAGAGCAATATCGAAATACTCATGTCTCCTGTTACGGATTCTTCTTCCGACTCTGAACGGGCTCCGCTATTCGACGATCCTGATGATCGCGCGCAAAGGGCAGAAGAACATCGGATGGATGCGATTCATTCCGCTTTAACTGATATTATGGCATTGGATGAGGCTCACTATGGCTTGGAGGAAGATATCGATGATCGTGTGTCGATGTTCTTGTCCCCCAGATCTCCCAGAGCAAAAAAACAGAGTGATGCATTCTCCCAGGAGGATGATGACCACATTGAGCCTGATGAGGACGTACCCGATGAGATGGAAGAGGGGCGCGGATCATTTCAACTTGCTGGTCCTGGCGATCTTCAGTCGTCGTATGAGATAGCTCGGCTGGCAGACAAGATTCTGAGTGTACAGACTCAAGAGACCATGTTGGATAACCTCATAAAGAAGGCGGAGCTTACTGGCGACAATCAGGAATTAAGACTTCTGAATCGCTCAAAATCTTCAATGAACCGTGAACTGCGAGAGTTGAATTTTCAGAAGGTGCAATACGAACAGCAGGAGTCTGCAAACCGTCTCGTCTCTGATCGTACCAAAATCTCCATTGTTAGCTCAGCGGCTGGAGAAGAGGAAGGAAAATCCGTCGTCCGTTACCTGATCGAGGTTCAGCAATTGGGTCTAGACGGCACTTTCTCCTCTGGCTGGGTTGTTGCAAGGCGATACAACGAATTTTTAACCATGCACAACAAGCTACGAGAAAAGTATAGTGCCGTGAGGAACTTGGAGTTTCCGGGTAAAAGTCTTGTCCCCCATCTTTCCATTAATTTCGTAGATACTCGGCGGGCTGGTTTAGAGAAGTATCTGCAGGGTTTGATATCCATTCCCCTCGTCTGTGAAAGCGACGGGCTCAGAACTTTTCTTTCTCGCGAGTCTCCATTCGTAGCGTCTGAACACCACGATGAATCTAACCATCGTGGACCAGTTGCCGGATTCTCTGGGACGGAACTAGTGCGAAATGTATATCGATCCGTAACCGGAAGCATCGATGACATGTTATTCGGGCAGTCGATGTTGGATGTCATGATACAGCGTCTCACCCGACAAGCAGCCGAATTTGCCGGAATAGTTGGGTCCGGAGTTACGGATGAAAATTTCGTTGCACAAGCTCTGAATGCTTCAGGAAAGACTGCTCCTGCTGCACTCATGCAGTTATCTGCCGATTTAAAACCCCTGGAAGGAGAGTCCAGTACATCCACTTTCAGTGCCCCAATATGTGATCTCTTACTTGCAATTTTCGAGCTGAACAAGCAGAACAACTGGCTACGAAGACAAGCCGTTGTCATTATCTTACAGCAAGTGCTTGGTGGCACTATTGAACGGTGAGCGTATTCATTCTACCTCTTCTTCAGCTACTTACTCACCCATGAATTCAGGAAAATTCGTGAAACGATCAAATCGTTGCTGGATGAGCCTAGAGTCATGTCATACTTGAAGATTTTCCGTGATGGATTGTGGCCCGCAGGAAAGCTCAAACCTCAAAGCGTTCCCCGTACTCCTGAAGAAAGATCACGGAGTAGGGATGAAGCCAACCGAAAGCTATCTGCCCTAGTACCAGGTAGGTGCTCTTCCTGACTGTGTACGCTACTATATTATTGACCAGGATCTTTAAGACTTGGCTGCAAATATGATTGGACGATCCAATGCTCGGCGAGGAGCCCGCCGAATATTTGCTGTGTTGCAGAATCGTAGACTCAATCAGCACATTGCATACACTGTCGTAGACGAAGTTTTCTCTGCATTATTCCCTGAGTCTACACCGAACACCAAGGTAGAGCGATTAATGACCTGACTATTAGTATCATAAAGGTGGTGTAGCTTCAGAAGAATCCAATGCTTGCTCCGTATCCGTTTTGGGCTTTTTACTGCGAGGTATTATGACAGAGTTGGCCGTAGGGTCATCGTAACTGGAATCGCGCGCATGAAGTGCAATTATTCGCTCTAATCAAAGGCACACGCACACTTTTATGACATGTAGAATATAGCCTCCCGAGCCAGATGAGTTCATTGTAGGATGAGTCCTTCCGGGAAGCACCTAGCCTTAGGTCAGCAAGAATATCAAACACGAGCTAAATGTTTCTTTGCCTGGTATTTTCGAAGCCAGCCTTCCGTCAAACTAGGTCCTAAAAACCCTGGCGCATTTCTCAATTTATTTTGAAGGTCGACCAAAGGCTTCAACCTGTTATGAGCAATGGTCACGTCACCCGGAAGACTAAGTTGAAGCTTACTTGGGAATGAGGACTGTGCACTACGATGGAAGCGGAGCCCGCAAGGTATGGCACTAGTCTATCAATAATGCCTGACGGTTCATATTGACTCGCCACCAAAAGTCTGAAGTGAACATAATGAGCCACCAGCACATCTGTTTAATGATCGACCAACGCTTCGAACTCTCCGCCAAAAAGTTCTTCTCTTGTGTTTTCCAAAAGTTCGTGGGCAACCTTACGCTTTCGTAACCTAGTCTTCTGTCTGTCTGATCGAATTTCATCGGCAGGGACTTCAACAGGTGCATGAACTAGTGAATTGTGAGGAACGGTATGAGGGAAAGACGGAAGTCTAACCACAGATGTAATCTTGCTCTGAGGTTGCCCAATTCAAAGACTTCAAGACAGATTGCACCATGTCTGTAGGAAAGTTCATATTGGCTACTACCGGATATGCTGGGGGTGAGTCTGTGTCACAGACAGTAAGCAGAGTCCCGGAACCTAAGCAATAGATCAAAGAAAGAGCCACCAAAACCGCACTGCTCTTTCGTACCTCCCATTCTCTCCAAAATAGCGGCAGCAACCAGCCCGGACGCATCGTCTACGGCGAGGTACCTTCCCCCCGGTTGTATATTTGCCATAGCTAACATCTGAGAGAGCGTATCTGACCGTATATCTCGTATTCGATTCTGATCTTTATTGAACCAATAGTCGCAGACGTTGTGCATGGTGGGCTCAATTGTGATGAATGACTTTGAATACCTAGAATCGACGATCTTAGAAATTAATTGAAGATATCACATATCACACACTTCGCTTCCTTGCGCTTCTTGTACTTGTCTTTACTATACTCTGTTTTTAGAGAATAGTTGACGTGTTGCTCTATTTGCCTCTTAATGATTTCCTAGTATGACTTTGTTTAAGGTCCGAGCCAGGTTTGCTAAATAGTAAAAACAAACCGACGCATGGACACCAGACTGTTTGAGAGTTTGAATCTCATCCAAAGTCAAAGGTTGCACAAATTCTCCATCGTTGATAAGTTCATTTGTTGCATCCGTGTCCTCTAGCCATCCGTTAAGAGCATTATTCAGACTTCAAGTGGATATCATTACCAACTTCTTCCAACGTCCTAACAGGAAGAATCTTGAGCTGTTTGTTGACCATCTCATAGGAAAAGCCATAGGGCTGCCCTATAAGTTCATTCGCATAGAAAGATCCAAGTCGCCCAACGGTTACTATCCTAGATTATGAATATGAGTCAGATCTGCTCGTTGGACTGCTGCAAATTGCTTGCACCGTTGAAGTTGAACAAAAAACGCACGAGTCCCGGTCAACTTTTATGCTTCGAACATCTCCGTTGGGCTGTCTCACCAGCACATTATGGCCCGGTTGAATTTTTGGAAGCTTTTGTTCCGCATTCGCGACAGTAGAACTCGTAGAAGTTGAAGAAATTGACATGAGGATGAAAGAAACGACGAAACTATTCTCAATTAAGGTTAATCTTGATCTCGATCTTATCTTTTTCATTCACCAGCATGACCGACGCTAAATCACCAACGGCACTTCCAGATGAACTCACCTATCTTATTACTGCTTTTCTCCCTTCTGAGCCTTCAGGAATTCGCTCCAAATCGTATATCATCCTTTCTGCGTTTTGCCAAGGTGTTCGGCAAGCTCATCCACCGAATGGACAAGAGCCCGATCCCGCGACCAAAGCTCTTGCAAAAATATTCTCTCCTCTGGTCGTATCTCGTTTGGAAAAGACCGACGAAGATGATCTCTTAGTCGGAATATCATTCTTGACCGCTTTATTCCAAGTCGACTGGCAGTCAGCCTCTGCAATCTACCGGCAGGATATGGTACAGGATTTGATTATGGATAGCGTTGAGCTCACGCCTTCGGATGGACTCTCGTTGCAAGTCGCGCATTTGCTCAGTCAGGCTTGTGGATACAAAACAAGTCGCGCTACGCTATCCTCGCAAGCCTCTCAATGGCTGGAAAGTAAATCGCGCACCACGCAAGCCTCTTTACGCGCGGCTGTAGCGATCGCGTTGATCAAATTGAAGAAAGGCAGCATCGCAGATAGCTCGGTTGAAAATTTTAACGATGCTTCATTAACGAAAGGCAACGTAGACGATGGACTGGCAGAAGTCATGAAGAAACTGGTCATTGATGGTACTGAAAAGTCATCCTTGGCAGATGCTGTGGAAGGTCTCGCATACCTGAGCACCGATCCTGCAATCAAAGAAGAGTTGTCCAAAGATTCACAATTTCTTAAACGACTCTTTTCCCTCACACCTGAACGTAAATCTACTTCCATAAGCGAATCAACTTCAACAGTCCTTTATGGTGTTCTTATCATCGTGTCCAATATATGTGCTTACCGTCCTCAGTTAAGCGAGGAACAGAAGCAGATGGAGAAACTCCGCAAAATGGCAAAATCTAGCGGTACTCCCTCCGATACGTCTGATTCTTTGAATGACGATGGTCGAGTAAAGGAAAGAATCAAGAGACTACTGACCGCAGGTGTTCTCGATGTTCTTTCCACCGCCTTGCCTTCCACGGACACTTCTGGAATTAGGATCACCATTGGTAAAGCCCTCCTTGATATCATTACCGACAAAGACAACAGGGGCAAAGTCTTACAGCACGGGGGTGGTAAACTCCTTGTTCTCCTCATACGAAAGGCTATGTCGGAGCTGAATGGGACAGCAGAATTAGATGTGGCTTATCTGGCACCGATACAGGCTTTGGCCAAGCTCGCAATCACGTCGTCGCCTATTGCGGTGTTTGGTCCAAACCAAGGTGCTCTATATGATGCCATTCGCCCATTCTCGCTGTTACTTCGACATTCATCTGCTAAACAGCTGCAACGCTTTGAAGCTCTCATGGCGTTGACGAATCTGGCATCCGCAAGTCCAGATGTCTCTTCCCGAATAGCTAATGCGGATGGTCTGCTCGATCACGTTGAACTTCTGTTGTTAGACGACCATCCAATGGTTCAACGAGCTTCCGTTGAGCTCCTCTGCAACATAATTGCTGGATCCGATAAGGTCTTTGATCGATACAGCGACGCAGATGGCGCAGGGAAATCAAAGCTGCACATTATACTAGCACTGTCGGACGCGGAAGACTTGCAAACGAGACTTGCGGCTTCAGGTGCATTAGCTACTTTGACATCTGCACCCAGCGCTTGTAGAGCTCTCTTACAGATACAACGGGATCGTCATCGAGTGTTATTAATCTTAACGCTACTAATTGATCCTTCTGCTGCTCCTCAGGATGAGCAATTGGATAGCGAGGGTCATCCAGGGCTTGTCCACCGAGGCGTAGTATGCGCATGCAACTTCCTACTGAGTATTGAAGCTGAAGAAAGCCGGAAGATAATCCGTGAGGAAGCCACAGAGGTAGGCCTTATTCAAGCCCTACAAAACACAGTAAAGTACAATGGGACACCACAGATAGTGCAGTTGGCATCGGAAGCGCTCAAGTTCTTATTGGACACTAAGTAGACTTGCAGTACATAGTTAAATAAGCTTTCTGAAAACCTTGAAGGAAGAGCAATTTGGCATCTGCAGCAGTTGGGTGCACCGCTTCGGCACGCGCTTATGCTCGGCGCTGCCGTTCTTACCGATCCAGATTTAGATCATCACCTTCCGAGTCCTACAATACAACAACATTATACCCCATTCTGACCCTGGTAATAGGCATCTGTGCACATTATGGTAAGCTTATTACAGCGTCACGGTCTTTATCGACTTGTCATGTTCGTAGGCCCCATCCAAGAAGGCGGGTAAGAAAGTCACTCCGACCGCAAAGAAATCTAGTGGAGGAGCATCGAAAGGCAAAGTCGCAAAGGTACAGTACACATCGGCTTCAATGATTTGAGTCATCGACCTGAGATTGTTAGGCCGACTGGAAAGAGGGATTCAAGAAGAAGCAAATAGGCGTCTCCGATATGACACTTCTGTCAACGATCAGCAACGAAAGTATCAACGACAATATTTCAAAGAGGTGGAAGGGTGGCGAGATATACACCTATATTGGACAAGTGTTAATATCTGTGAATCCTTTTCGAGGTGAGTAATATCATTATATTATGCTACGCAACCAGCTTAAAATTGGCCTAGATCTCGGGATATATACTGAAGAGGTGCTCGAACGATACAAAGGAAAGAACAGACTCGAAGTTCCACCTCATGTATTTGCCATCGCTGAATCTGCCTACTACAATATGAACGCGTATCACGAAAACCAATGTGTCATCATTTCCGGAGAATCTGGAGCTGGAAAGACGGAAGCTGCGAAAAGAATCATGCAATACGTTGCCGCAGTATCAGGAGGTCAGGATAGTAGTATTCAAGAGATAAAGGACATGGTGTTAGCGACCAATCCTTTACTAGAGAGTTTCGGGTGCGCCAAGACATTGCGCAATAACAACTCGAGTCGCCATGTACGCTAATCCCGTTCTTTCCTTCCACTCCCATCCATTCATCTTATCTAGGGAAAATACCTCGAAATCATGTTCAATTCTCAGGGTGAACCTGTAGGCGCACAGATCACCAATTATCTACTGGAGAAGGGTCGAGTCGTGGGCCAAGTTGAGAATGAGAGGAACTTCCACATATTCTATCAGTTCACCAAAGCTGCAAGCAGTGAACAACGAGGTGTGCCATGAAACTTTAACTTGTGAGCAGCTCTTAATGCATGCCTATCAGAGATGTTTGGTTTGCAAGGGCCTGAAGCGTATGCGTACACAAGTCTCAGCAATTGCCTTGATGTTCAGGACATCGACGACAACAAAGATTTTACAGACACCATCGTTAGATCATATCCTCTCTTATTCGGTACTTGGATGCTCACTAACATATCATCAGAATGCCATGCGAATCATTGGTCTCAGTGATCACGAGCAGAGCGAAATATTTCGTATGCTAGCAACCATCTTATGGCTTGGAAACGTTCAATTCGTTGAAGATGACAGCGGGAATTCGACGATCGCGGATGCTGGTGTCACTGATTTTGTTGCATATCTCTTGGAGGTGGACTCAGCACTTGTGCAGAAAGTAATGACCATACGAGTAATGGAAACTCAGCGCGGTGGTCGCCGTGGTTCTGTTTATGACGTGCCTTTGAACCCTGCCCAAGCAACCTCCGGAAGGGATGCACTAGCCAAGGCTATTTACAACAATCTCTTTGAATGGATAGTGTCACGAATCAACGTTTCTATGAAACCTAGGTCAACTCATGCGCAAATCATTGGTATCCTTGTAAGTTCTCGAAACATTGGTCTCTGACGTGCTGATAACCGTTTTTCTGGTAGGATATCTTTGGATTCGAAATATTTGAGGTAAGGAAAAGGCGGGAATTCTCAAGCCGTGATAATACTAATATTTGAGAAGGACAACTCTTTTGAACAACTTTGCATTAACTATGTCAACGAGAAGCTACAACAGATTTTCATCGAGTTGACTCTCAAGACAGAACAGGAGGAATACGTTCGAGAACAGATCAAGTGGACACCTATTAAATATTTCAACAACAAGATTGTCTGCGATCTAATTGAGGAGCGACGGCCGCCTGGAATCTTTGCTGCCTTGAACGACGCGTGTGCTACTGCTCACGCGGATCCCACCGCTGCTGACAATAGTTTCATGCAGCGATCCGCCGGACTTGCGTCCAATCCTCACTTTGAGTCTCGGGGTGCTCAGTTTTTGGTCAAACATTATGCTGGAGACGTGATGTACAATGTATCTGGTATGACAGACAAGAATAAGGATTCGCTCCTCAAGGATTTGTTAGATCTCATCGCCTCTAGTGGCAACCAGTTTTTACAAACCATTTTCCCTGACCGGCCGGACCCAAATAGCAAGAAGCGGCCACCTACTGCTGGAGACAGAATCAAGGTCAGCACTTGGTTCAAAGAAAATAACTCATACTTAGTCTTGTTAGGCTTCTGCCGGTGCCCTTGTTGAAAATCTGATGAAAGCTCAGCCTTCTTACATCCGTACGATCAAACCCAACCAGAATCGGAGCTCGTCAGAATACGATGAGAAAGCGATTCTGCATCAAATCAAGTACCTAGGTCTACAAGAGAACATTCGCGTTCGTAGAGCAGGTTTCGCTTATAGAAATACTTTCGAAAAGATGATAGAAAGATTCTATCTTCTTTCTTCTCGGACCTCCTACGCCGGAGAATACATTTGGAATGGTGATGCCAAGTCAGGATGTGAAGCAATCCTGAAGGATACAGGCATTGCCAAAGATGAATGGCAGATGGGCACAACCAAGGCGTTCATCAAAAACCCTGAAACAGTAAGTTCGCTCTGCTCTGCATAACTTAATCCAATCTAATGGCCCATCGAGCTTTTTGCTTTGGAAACAATGCGCGACCGCTACTGGCATAACATGGCTGGACGTATACAACGCGCGTTCCGGAATTACATGCGGTACAAACAAGAGTGTGCTCGTCGTATACAGAGGTTTTGGAAGAATAACAAAGAGTCACTGGTCTATGCTCAAGTCCGAGATCATGGACACCAGGTGCTTGCTGGACGTAAGGAACGTAGACGATTCAGTCTGTTGAGTTATAGAAGGTTCATGGGTGATTATCTCGATGTAAATGGTAAGAGTGCTTTTGGGGAAGAACTTGCTTCAGGATGTGGTATCGGCAGTGGGTATTTGTTTTCAGCACCTACTCTTGCGCTTACCCTATATCGATAGATGATGAAGTGACCTTTAGTGGCAAAATTCAACTTCTTGTGTCAAAAATTGGACGCTCCAGCAAACCCAGCCCTCGATGGATAGTCGTGGTATGGCCGTTTCTTTTCGTATCCCTCCCTTTATCTAATATGTGCAACAAGACCAAAAAAGCTGTCCATATAGCCATTACCACGGCCAGGGATGGTTCGACAATGACCACACTCGAAAGAAAGATTCCTCTGGTAACAATCAAGAGTATATCTATGACGAATCTAAGAGACGATTGGATGGTGTGTTGGCTTTTTCTTCGGGAACTCAAAACTGTAGCTTTGCTAGGCCTTGAACGTGAATGCTTCGGAGGAGGGGGATCCTGTCTTTCATTGCTATTTTAAAACCGAGTTGGCTTCCAATCTCATCACCTTGACAAATTCAAGCATTAGTCTCATGATCGGGCCTACGTAGGTCTCGCTCGTTTGGTTTCATGATACAAGTATTCAGGCATTGGTTCTAGCATCGAATACGCCAAAAAGAAGGAGAAGCGGGCACAGATCAAAGCGGTTAAAGACGAAACCATACAGAAAGACGACTTATACAAGAGCCATGCGATTCATGTCCAGTCCGGAGAACCTCCTAATAGCTTGTCTCGTCCCGCTGCCCAGCGCAAACCCGGTACTGTTCGTCCTATAACTCAGGGGAAACTTTTACGTCCTGGAGGGCCCACTGTATGTATCCGTTACTCATTTGTTTTCTTGTTATAACTTGTTCGACAGAAATCTAAACCCGCGTCAAAGCCGAAACCTGTGGCCCAAAAGCTACCTGGACAAACAACAACCCCCGCGGCTCAGTCGATTATGCCCAAGCCAATCCCCGCTTCTACTAATGGTGTCGCTCGTGCGGCTCCAGCGCCACCCCGTGCTTCCGTGCCCCCTCCGCCTCCGCCTCCGCCCGTCCACCCCGCCGCTGAATTGTACAAAGCAAAATATGCCTTCAATGGAGAAGAGGGAGAGATGTCTCTCAAAAAGGATGATATTGTAGAAGTCATAAGTAAGGAAGGAGATAATGGCTGGTGGCTTGTCAAGAAGGACGGTGTGGAGGGCTGGGCTCCAATCAATTATCTGGAACTAGTCCCTCCAACTGCTCCTCTGGCTGCTCCAAAGCCGCCACCACACAGAAGCAAACCTGCTCCTGCTGCTCCAGTGGCTGCTAAATCGCCCGTTGCCACAGCGAAGACCGTCGCCCATTCATTAACTGCAAATGCTTCTGCAAAACCTGTTTCTGTATTCCCTGGCATGATTCCCGCAAATGGATCTACTGCGCCTTGGAAGAAAACATCCGCTATTACACCAGATGACTCGCCTGCTTCTTCGAGACCATCGAGCGTGATTGGTCATAAACCTCCGCCTCCTTCTGTCGCTAGTAAACCCAAACCTCCTGCTCCACCAGTCGGTGTTAAACCGTCCCTCAACCCCAATGTTTCCGGAAAACCGCCAATACCGAGCGCACCTCGCCCATCTGTCAGCGGTGCCCCAAAGACTGCTAACAACTCTAAGCCCCCTGCTCCAGGCGGTCAGATGGATCTAGCTGCTGCAGTAAGTGTCTGCTGAATTTCTTCAGTATGGGTCTCATGTTCTTCATCTTCAACAGTTGGCGAAACGGGCACAGAGGATTGCTCAAGACGAATGATGACATGGTATCTTTTCCGCGATGAAGGATTTTCATACGTACCCCGGAAACAAATAGAAATATGTATCTTATGTGTTGGTTGGGCTGAACTTCTCCATACCTTCTACTGGTCTCAAAATCGTGCAACGTGTTAGACGATCTGACGCCAACCATCACGTTTTTGTCCTCAACATCAGTTTTCGGCCGCAAAAACCTTTACTCATGCCCCTGCGCAAGTATTTTAGGAATATTCGTTGTCCCGCCAAGTCTCGGGTCGCCTGGTCAGACAGATCGCACCTACATCTCCGAAGCTTTAACCTTTGTTTCTCCTCATTTCGAGGTCTAGCTTTGTTGTTAATGTACTTTTCCCTTTCAAGGTAATTCGTTTTACACGGTTTGCATGCAAATATTACCGTATTAAGAATGTTAAACACACGGCCACCCCCTAGATCCGCATGGTCTGACGGATGAGTCGGAGGAACTGCGGGTGATATCACTATGAACGCGAACGTGACTACCTTTCGATGAATTGCAGCTTCTTCGGCTTGAACAGCCTAGTTTCAGCTTCTCTCCGCCATAACTCAATCCTAGTATAGCATAAGCTGTTGTTCGCCAGCAAAAATCGAAACTACATCCTCGTCCTTCTTAGGAAGTTTCTTGTATATGTTGTAAGTATGGCCCACTATAAAAGATAGTGGTCGAAGACTTTATCTTGCATCAAAAAATCCTCTGCAACAATCCGCTCGAAAATGCATTTCTCTACTCTAGTAATCTGTGCGGCAATCCTTTGTGGCATTGCTTCTGGTCCGCCGTTTTTCTACTGAACATGTCAACGTTAATCCAAGCGTCGACATTCTACAGCGCATCCCACTGAAGTTGTTCCCCGTACTCTCGCTACGCGCGATTGTTCTGCAGAAGCCGCTGCCTTGAACATGGCGCGACGCGAAAAACGAGGCCTTCCTCCTCGATCCATCTACCCCACCATGCCCAACGTGAGTGCACTGCGGTTCTGATATTCGCTAGTCACTCAGAGCGCGTCTTCGCGTAGGAAATCTGCGTTCTGGCCCCCGAAATTGCTAAACAAAACTACATCCTTTCTGGTTCGGTGAGGAGTCTAGGATTTTTTTCGGATTCCTTCCACTCCAAGGCACTGGCTAACTCTATCTATTGGTCTGCAGGTGGTCCGCAACGATGTGACGGACGGTGAAGCGTAAGTGGATTTGTTATCCCATTCAACAACGAAGTCAGCTAACAGCAAACCCGACCTTCAGAGGAGTTCCTCTGACAATGGACATTGGTGTCTTGGACATTTCGACTTGTCAGCCTTTACCCAATGCTATGGTAGAGATTTGGTCGAGTAAGTCACTTTTAACGTTTACTTCAGCCGTTCCACTCACCCGCGTCTTCTGCAGCCAACGCTCAAGGGGAATACAGCCCCACCGCTCTGAGGGGTGCCTACCCATCCGCCGCTAATGGGATTGCAGAAATCCAGACAATTTTCCCTGGGTTCAATTCTGACGGTGCTAACCATATGAACATCGCTGTGCACTCTGGTAACAGCATGAACTCCAGCACTTCACACAACGGTCGAGTCTTTTTCACTGACGGATGGACTAACATCATATCAATGTCTTCGCCCCCTTATCAAGACAATTCTAACATCCGCACACTCGATCTCGACGATCCAGTCTACGTAGAAGCCAATAGCAACGGATATACTGCTGTCGTCGAGTAAGCCACTTTCCCGGATGATTGCTCTCGCGCGTTTGACAAGTTTTCAACTAGCATCGAAGAGATTGAGGACGACTGGCCTGAAGGGATTGTCGGCTACATTAGTCAGTCCTTATTTATCTTATACACCCTGACAGACGATTCTGACATTTACTCTAGCTGTTGGAATCAATCCTTCCTTGGTCGTTGATTAAATGGTTGTGTATTGTACCAGTAGGATATCCATCAGCTTGACGAGCTGAGTTTGTGTAATTAGCGAAACCAGATATATCTCTTTTGCTCTGGTACTCGGGGCCGAGGTCCAAATCTTCTGGAACTGCCGAACTTCCGAGTCGAGGCGCCAATCTCTTTAGTCACTTTGTTAACGTCAGCTAAAATGTCAATTACATTGACGTAACCGTCGTAAGAGGAGAAAAATCAGACCACAAATAATGAAAGCGCCTTTCTTATACTTGAGAAACAATCAGACCACCTTTCTTTCTTTCTCCTACCTTTGTGGTATGATATATCACTGATAAAGCACGATAAAAAGTCCATTTCATTCGTTCCTCGATCAGGATCGGCACCGTCTGTCAAGATTTCCAATTTCCGGGATTATTTATGAGTCTCTAATTCTCGTTTTCTTGTCTTATTTCCATCTTTCGCCCTTGGAATCAACAACTTGATGCTTTATGATGACAACCTACGAAAACAAACTTCAGCCGTTGCTGGTCACTATTTTGGCCAGTGCAATAAGCTCTGTTGGTTACGGAGTGGTCAGTCTCTTCGTTTATTCGTGATACTTTTATCAAACCTCAAATTCATATCAGAGTGTCTTCGCCATTGGGATCATTTGGCTTCTCCCTTCTGTCAAACCCGCGGCACCGGTCCTAGTAATGCCTAAAAGCAAGCCCAGGCATCATCGGAGGCGTTCCGCGCCCCCAGTTTTACAAGGCGATCTTTCAAGACCACCCTTGCCATCTCTCATAAGCAATAAGTCCCAGTCTTCCGCCGATAATCCACGAACCCCTTTGACCCGACGTGTATACTTTGTGGATTCCGCGGCGCAGCAAATCCCTCCTGATCGCTCTTCGCGGAGATATACAGCGCCGCCAGAACAATGGCATAAAAGTATCGAGCCATCGCACGGGTCAATTGGCACAACAAGTAACGTTCCTCTCGATGCTTCACCTCGTTCATCTTCGTCGACTCTAGTCCACGAACCTTTGCCCCCAACACCACCATCACCTCCAGGTACTTCCGTCCACATTTTGGATGCCAATCCCAAGTCTGAATCCATAGAGTCGGACACATCGAGACCTGGCTCGTCATCTTCATCTCGGCCTTCGTTATCAATTTCCCCACGTTTCCCCACCAAAATCTGGAGTCGAAAGTCGGCTGGTAGAAAGGCACTCGCCAATCATGCTACCGATTCTGGAGGCGAAGCAACTCGTAGGTTTCTTTCTTGTGCTAATAGTTCGATTTCTTACTTGCCTTACCGTTTTCATCAGATTCAGATGAACCGTCTTGCTCCGCAATGCCTTCCACTCCGGCTAGTAGACACAAGCGAAAGGCCGCGAGCCTCGGTTTCTCATGGCCAACATCCAAAAATAAGGCCTTACCTGACACTGCTACGACCCCTTCCTCATCCCCCAAGATACCCATTGATGTGCCCCCGAAGCAAGATTGTCCTTGTACGCCCTCCTCGATAACATCTTTCGTCCGTTCATCCAAACAGCAACGGCAAGTCTCTGCCCCTCTCCGGGCTCGCACACAGCCATATGCATACCCCTATTTTGCCTTACCTCCTACGGTAGCTGGAGGACAACCTACTACAGCCATGAGCTCAGCGGCTGTCTCTAACAGCAACACGTCGTCTGGGCCTGAAGGTGCCCCGAACGTCGGAGAGGCAGAGTCAACAACTACTGCACATCGACGGCAACAGAACGTTGTGGCCCAGGAATCGCTAGGAATTGGGCGAAGGAAAATATCGCAAAGGCGCGCTATGAGCGAAGGATCTGCCTTAGCTTTATGAATTATCTTTGGGTGTTGTATGTACCTCCTTCTATCTATCCTGGTCCAAGTTTGGTGATTGATATTCTCCCATATTTCCAGATGGTAATGATGATTCGCAACGAATAATTTATGAGTAAACATTGTATTTCTAACGCAATATCAGTATATATAACTTATAGGTTGCAGAGGGGTACGCACATTGGGATAATCGTCTTATTAATTTAGAATTCACAAATCTCTAATTTCAATGAAATAAACTGCTGTGAGCAGAATTGATGCTAATCTGAGAACTGCATTCGGGTAGATTCGAGTTCATGAAGGTACTAGAGCAAGGTGATGGATATCACCTGTTTCGTATCACTTTGATTCCTGGACAACATGTTCACTGGTTTGGTTGGCTCATCTGTGAAGAATTCCTACTTGTCTTAACATCTCCTGCCATGTAGATTGAACATCTCGGCACTGTGTCGCATATCGATGTTGATTCCGCAGGAGCGACGCTGATTATCTCAGATTCTGCCGCAATTCTTGTTGATTGTCATATCGGCGACTCTATCGCGGTGAATGGATGCTGGTACGCTTTTTCCCTTGTAGTTGATTCATGTCTATAGTAATGAGACGACACCAGTCTTACAGCCACGGAATTTGACAAGGCAGAGAAGGGAGGCTGGTTTAAAGTTTGGCTTGCGAACGAGACGCTGGAGCGCAGTGATCTAGGTATGAACGAGTATTAATTGGGCACTTTGCTGATTGACTGATCAATGAGTAGGTGAACGACTCGTAGGAGATCAACTCAATCTTGAGCGCGCAATGGGTACCCATGCACGATTTGGTGGGCATTTCGTTCAGGTAAATTCACCTCAAATGACCTGCATAGTCCTTTCGTTAAAAAGAACCAAGGGCCACGTTGACACTACTGCGACCATCGTCGAGCGCACCCCAGACGGTGACTCTATTCGACTCAAATTCCAGCTCCCTGAACCTACACCTACCCGACCATCTCTTCTGCGTTATCTTATATCCAAGGGTTTCGTGGCAATCGATGGCGCATCGCTGACCCTAACTGAAGTTAATGACTCGGACAGGACGTTCGGTGTGATGCTCATTCAACATACGCAGGGAAAGATCACTTTGGGGAAGAAAAAGTTGGGTGCAAAGGTGAACATCGAGGTCGACATGGTGAGCAAATATCTTGAGAAGAGCGTTACTGCCGCTCTTCAAGGAGAAGGAGCAGAAGGAGGCTTAGGCATACGGACCATGGTCGAGAAAATTGTGGAAGAGGTCTTCGTCAAGAAAGGATTGGCAAAGTAGTAATTAAACAAAGAAGTGCTCAAATGCGATTTTGGTTCACGGTTTTCGCACAACAATGGCATGAGGTTTCTGTCTGTCCAGAAGTCATTCATGCTGTGCTCGAGTCCTGATGGCGCGCGATTCACGCATCTTCCCTTTTTTCCTCGCCCTCTTGAGTCCTTGTAACAATCCTATGTCTGTTATTCCGAGGCCATAATTCCGCATCGATGTGGTGGCGGCGTTGAGACTAGATTTGTTCTAGACGCCCGAACGGAAGGCGCTAAATCTCGCTAAATTGGCGGAAAGCTGAAAGTCACCACAACTTGTTCTCTCCGCTACATATTACAACGACTTGGACGTCTTTGACTCTTATGGAGGCTCCAATCAAGAGAAAGGTGCACGGCTTCCCAATAGATGTTATTGAATGCCGCTCAGATTAGCTGTATCGAAGGTCACCTCGAAGCTCTCGTATAATGACCGTCCCACAAACAGAGTTCCTTCTCCATATCGACCTCCTTCTCCCATGAAATCGACAGTCTCTCTATCCATGACACCCACGACAATGATACGTCCAAAGGCTAAAGTTAACAGCAGCGCCACGCCCGCGAGTGCTCGAGCCAAAGTAACCAGACCGTTGAGTGCAGTCAGCCCGATTGGAACAAGACCTCCAGCAAGCGCCATTCCGCGACCAGCATCGCCTACGAAGAGCCATACGAAATATTCATCAGCAGCCTCGCATAAACCAAGAATAGCACGTAATGATGCACGGCCCCACTCGTCGCATTCCACACCCGGTACTCCAACATCGACTTACCTTTCAATTGAGTCGCCTGAATCGGAGACTAAGTCGAAATATGGCGGAAGTCTGTCAGTGCGACAGACTTCACCACCTCTGGCTCTTGGCTTGTCAAATGGCACGTTGGGTGCAAACTCAATATTCTCTCCGCCATCGGACGAACATGCCGATCCTCCATTGAAGATCAAATCCAAACTCTCGAGAGTAGCCTTGTCCGGCACAGAGTCGCTCTCACCTTCCCCGAGTCCACATCATTCGGGCTTTGCTCGCGTTCGTGCTCCATCAATATCATCTAATCATTCTCTCGGTTCGAACACGACTAGTTCATCTACGAGACTGGAATATGCTCATTATCCCATAAATTCAGTTCCTCCCGCCGCTAATCTGCATCGCTATACACCTAATCGAACCGTAGAACTTCCGTCTTCTCCACACACATATCAGTCATTCTCTTCACCGTCTTTGCAGGATGATACAACAGTTCACTATTCGCGGATAGTACCCAAAGTTGATCCTGCAAAGATTCCTCTGCCCACTCATTCCCCCCCTACTTCTGCTTTGTCATTTTCTTCAAGATCGTCCGTTTCGCGATCGTCGGTATCTCGTAGCGAGTCCACAAACAGTAGTACCTCTGTTTCAACCAATCATGTCAAGAGTCCGTCCATAGGATTTGACCTACGCTCCACCTTAGATTCTTTAGTACAAATCAGCGAATCCACCCCTGGTCCTAGAGACGACCTCTTATCTCCAATAGACGACGATGACATTGGGAGCGAAGATAGGAAGGCGAGGAATGAAGCAAAAGTGAATCGGAAGGTATACTTTATTTCGATTCTTAACGCTGAATGAGTCTGCCCACTGACTTTCACTTTTAGATCGCAGACCTTGAAATCACAAACCGCTCTTTGCTCGCCATCAACTCGACCTTGGAAGCCACGAAACATCGCCAGGCTAAAGAAATTCGAGAACTGCGTCGAAAGCTGCGCGAGTCCCGACTCATTCTTCCCCCGCATACTTATCGCGCAGTTACCTCGAACGATACAGAGACTTTGGCTTTACCAGAAGACGACGACGAAGAAGAAGACGAAGAAGAAGAAGAAACCCACGGGCACGACCAAACCTACATGCGCATCCGGATACGATTGGATGAGATGATACAATCTGCACAAAAAGCGCTTACGACGAAGCATACAAACTTTGCTGAAATGAAGGGCCCCACAAAGGTGCTTAGCGAACAGGAGGTGCGGGATTGGAGAGGAAGTGAAGATGTAGGAGATGTGTCACTAGTGTTGGAAGACGAAGATGAAAGGAATGAGGTTTTGTTGATGAGAGCCCCGTCTCGGAACGGGGAGATGGGAATTCGAGATAACGATTCTGATGGAACTACCTCTGAGGATGAAGTGGAAGCGATGACCATGCTGCGAGACTCACCGTCTCCTCCCCCAATCGTTGTAACATCCTCGACGTAATAGATATAGACGCTAACTATGTAAGTATTCACACGGAGGAAATTTCCAAGATTTACATAGTTGTAATGAAACTAACGCTTTGCTAAACGAACAAGGAGCTCGAGGTTTTCACTATTACGAGCAAGGAGTTCAGTCAGTCCGAGTTACGCCCATTAGCGCCTATCAGCGCCTATTCCGGTCAAGCGGGGCGGTCACCGTCATCTATCCAGGAACCATCAGCTGAGCCACTTATTATACTCTGAGTTTATGGCACGATTTTATTGCCTCAGCTTCTGAAATACATTCTCGTCCTCCTCTTTCACAATGGCTAGTAAACAGGTTTGTTATGTTCCTTTGTAAAACTTTGCTCTGCTCTGATATCTATCTCTTCAGTTGGGCAAACTTCGCCAGGTGAGTCTTGTGCCATTTTCACTTTCAAATTCAAACCTGTCTAAACCTTCTTTCCCGACTTTGATTGACAGTGGGCAGGCGAAGTCATCTCTTCCAGAGAAAAGACCGTTATTTCTGAAGAATTCAAGGAGCTTGAGCAAGATGTTGAACTTCGTAGAGGTGGTGTTGAGCGGTACGTTGCCAAAAGTTCTTCGTCACAATTCGGACTATTAATATGTATATATTACTAGGCTGTTTCTGGCTTCCAAAGGATACCACCACTCGCTCACGAAGAAGAAAGACAACCTAGCTCTTGATGATCCAGAGAAGCTTCTTCCACTTGATACATTAGGTATCGTCATGATCACGCATGGAGAGGAATTTGGGGGTGATTCTGAGTTCGGTACACATAGAGGTTGTTTCGCTATGTGATGTTCATATATTCACGACTCTGTCACAGGCGTGTGTCTCACGAAACTCGGACGTGCACATTGCAAGATAGCCACTCTCCAAGAAACTTATGCCATAACATTTCACGATACTTTCATGGCTTCCATCGAAAAGTTTGGAGACGAAATCAAGGAGTTTGATCAGATGAAGAAGAAGCTGGAAAGTCGACGGTGCGTAACATCTGTTCACTTGAATTCGAAACCAGTTCATGACTTGGATTTGGCTCAGATTGAGTTATGACGCTGCGATATCAAAGGTGGAGAAATTGAGGAACGGCAAGAAGGATAAGGAAAAAGAAAGGAAGGAAGCGGAGGAGGAATTAGAGAGTGCTCAAGCCCGCTAGTATGTCGTGCTTGCTATATCCTTGTTCCAAGTTACTCATGATGTAACAGCGAAGAGACCGCAGAAGACTTGCGAGCCCAAATGCATTTGATCCAGGAGAACGAAATAGACCAGACGCGTGAAATGACTGCCTTCTTAGATCTCGAATTGAACTACGTCGAACAATACCTAGAAGTGTTGAAGGATGTGAAATCCGAGTGGTCCATCAGCAGGTATTTATACCAATGAGATTTTTGATCCTACACAGGTTGATGAAATGAATATTCTAGTGCAACTCGTATGAGCTCGATACGCAGGCCTAGCACAATTTCTCGTTCTACTTCCGTCAAAACAAAGTCTCCCAAAATACCTCTCGCCCCGCACAAACGGACTCCTTCTGTAAAGTCGCATGGCACGCAAGATGCAACTCCCTTAGACTTGACGGATGACGACGACGAAGAGGCCTCGCGTACACTTGCGTCTCGGAGTCGACGCTCTTCTATGCACCGTGCTGACGGGACAACGGGCACGTCCGTCTCCCGTCCGTCCTCGCGCGCGTCGAGGAAGAGATCAGATAGTAGCGGTGCCCCAGGTGACACGGATAAGAATTCTCGTAAAATGAGTGTTGCTGGTTGGGCTTCGACTGCGATGGGCTCATTCTCAGGCCGGAGCAAGAAATCAAGAGACAAAGAACAGTTTTCTACATTGGATGACAGTAGTGGAAGTGCTTCGAGAGGGTCTCTAGATGACGTCGATTGGAATTCCGCGTCCGCTCCGATGTCATCCTCACTCAACAAATCGTCTTCCTTTGGCAAAAAGTCACTTTCCAACCTTCGGGGCACCAAGTCCAACAGTGGCAGCCCCCAGATCCCACCGCGCATTCTTAGACCCCCGTCATTACAAGGCAAAAAGGTGATGAGGGCTTTGTATGATTTCGATGGCGCCGCGGATGAGCTGTCGTTCAAGGTTGGGGACGAGATTGTGGTGATAAGCGAGGTATTGGATGGATGGTGGACGGGTGAGCTTCATGGGAAACAGGGCTTGTTCCCGACTCCGTATACGGAGATTGTACCTGCGAAGCCTCCGCTCCCTAACCGACCCGATCTTTCGGGAATGGGTGGAAAGAAATCCACCAACGGATCCAAAGGCTTCGAGTCCAGGGAGTCGGTGTCTTCTGGGGATAATTTCTTGGACGAGGACAATACACTTGATGTACACCCCCTTTCGGCATCAAATAGCCCGTTCTTTGGTGGCCTAGTGTCACCTACAGCTGCACATCAGAACAATGCGGACACGGAAAGTATCCTGAGTAGTCTTGTTTCCGACGGTGAGGATGAAAGCGATTTCCTCGTCAGATCGAGACAAGCAACATCAGTAACTGCTGCACGTTCAATATTATCCTCGTTACCTTCACTATCCCACCGGTCGTCTTCAGACGTCTCTACCTCAACTAGCACATCCTCTGGTGTCTACGGTGTTTATGGAAATGGTGGAATCGCCAAGAAAGCCCCTCCGCCTCCTCCGCCGCCGAGAAGGATGACGGCTGCACCGATTGCAACTCCCCCTATACCTTCCCGGAAACTTACCGGCAGTAACAGGTCGCAATCATTTGGTGCTGGATCGGGATCTGGGTCACATTTCATACCTACTCCTGGGTCGTCAGTAAGTAGCCATGGGTATGATACGTCGCCGTTTGAGAGTGCGACGGAGCTTCAATCGTCTGCTGGTCAAGGTTCGGGATGTGGTCAGTTCAAGCAGAACCCGTTCAAGCCGAAGGGGATGTGCAGCAATTGCTTTGAGTACCATTGATGGACTAGCGATATTACATTCTAAATTTCAGAATCACTAATTTTGGGACTTTTATTTCATTAGACATTTACTGTTAAATATTTGCATCTAACATGACGACAGAATAGCTAGGACTTGGGCCTCTTGTTTATGCGGTTGCGATCAATAGAGAAAGCACGATAAGGGGATAACGTGCATGCATGCACCTTGAGGTCCATGCGTAAGTTGAAGCGTGTTCAATAAACACAACTAGCTATAATAACATCTAGTGTGAGTTGTGGTGATGCGATAATGGCGCAAGGATCGTTGCTTCCCGTTTGTGGAACCAGGAAAAGAAAGGAACGTGTGTGCATCTGGTTGACATCGTTACATTGCCGAATTTAGCAGTCTTCGAATGAACATATAAGTTCTCGAACTCCAAGTAAAAGGCACACAAGCCCCGAGGAAAACAACGAAGAGTACAAATAATGTGGAGTATCTATTGTACACAGGACATATGAGAAATAACATGAGAATTTGAAATAAATTGACAGTCGATATGATGCATCGAATGATGTCAGTACACAGGTACACAAATTGTGAAAAAAAATTAAGAAAAACAGTTGCTGTCAATTGTCATCACTTTGTTTTCGACCACGATGGCGGGGTTGAATGTGCCGGAACTCGTGTGGACAGCCCTGTCGACACCAGCGAGCACAGAAAGTAACGAATCTAACGAGGCTTTCTTTACTCCTCCTCGGTTTAGCTCTCGGAGGTCGGCTCAGAAACTTCGTAAACTAGCTCACCCGCCGCCTTCTTTTCATGCATTCTCAGCCGCTCTCGCTGCGAAACAAGCTGAATTATCCTTTATAGTAGACCAGCCACCGTCCACAGAGAGCTCCAACTTTCCTTTTATCTTCTCAGAGCCAGCCGCGAGAAGCAGTGCCAGCTCGGATTATGAGAGAACCTTCAAATCCCAGTCGGACTCGGGCCATAGTTACGCTTATCCACGTTCTCTAGATTCTTCTTCTTCAAGACCATTCACTTCTATATCTATGGCTGATTCACGGACGCCATTATTGCGTTCTCTCTCGTCCCTCGGGATGAGGAAATCGATGAATACCTCGGTTCCCACAAGAAGACTCACGAAACGCAAGCCCTCTCAGGTCGATAGTAACCAGTTTAAGCCTTTACCTATCCCGCAGCCGGAGTCTCTACCAATGCCTCCTCCCACTCCACCGTCAAAGTCAGTAGAACAGTTCTCACATACACCCAAGAGCCGTCCGTCGATCACTTTTGCTTTTACTATTGCTCTAAAGCGACGATTGAGTATGCCGAAGGGCAAGGCAAAACAGGAGCAACAGATTGAAGAGACGGTATGCTTGAATCATTCTAGTCCTCGTCACAAACCTTAGATCCCTCGTTAGTTGAAAGCCCCTCACAAGACGCGTAGCACGTTCCATGTACGCTCTGTGACGACCACCCAATCCTTTCTGCCTTGTTCTAGCACAAAACCTAAAGGAAAGAGCGCGGAAAATCATTTACCGTTTCCACCTCCACCTACTCCGCCAGCGAAAGACCCGGCATCATTCCTGTCACCTTCACGCGTTTCCCTCCCATCCCCAGCATTGCCATTCTCGAACACGTCATCGAAGCTGAGAAAAGAGAGGAAAGACAAGGTCAGGAGTAACAAGAAGAAATTCTCAATCGGTGAAGATAATGATGATGATACCATCGAGGTTCCTGCAGCTTCACCACCGCCATTTCCTCTCTCGCATGCTCATTATGTGTCCGATCCTCTTCCTCAATCTTCGTCCACCACCGCAGTGTATGATCTTAGCTTAGATCATGATCCACCGACGACCTTCATTCCAATTCCGAACGATAAAAAACTACCTTATCCTCCGCGGCCTCCACTCATCCGTCGATACGATGGGACCACTGAAACTGATGGTCATACATCAGAAAACACGATAGCTTCTAGCAGCCAACATGCTTCCAGTAGTAGCTCTATTGAAGCACGGACACAACGCCGATGGACTCTTGCACTTGCAATGACCTCTGATGAGTTGACTGACGAGGTGTTTGTGGAAAAAGTGGAGCGCTTGCGGCGGGACTCTGTGCGTGTTCCTTTTGAACACGAAACAGCCGAAAGTAAAAGCAGGAGTGTGGAAGGTGTAGGCGGGTTCAGAGGTTGGGAGTTTGGTTACCTTGATCCTGACTCTGATGATGGTTCAGACGGGGAGGATGAAGGGTATGATAATGATTCGGGATTTTATGAGGGCGCTTATGAGAGGTTAATGCCTGATTTGCCTCGCTCTGTCTCTGTGAATGTTGGTCAGTGCATTCTTCCTGAGCTTAACTTGGAGAATCTCTTAAGCTTATATTTCCTCAGGGCTTCCTCGTTCGGTATCCTCCGTGTCTACTGAGATAAACCGTCCAAATCCAGATCCAGCCAAGGCTTGGTCTTCGGCATTGCATGCTATGCTCATCACGCGAGATTTGCTGAGGACGGAAAAGAATTACTTAAATCAATTAAGGGTCTTACTCTCTAGTTCCCCTTGTGTGATGACTCCTGCCGCACAAGCTGTCGCGGAGACATCATTTCTGTGGGGTATCCCCGGCGACTCGTTGCTGTCCTCCTCAGGAGTAGCGTCAACAACTGGTATGTTGAATCTAGCCACAGTCGACTCTGAAAGGTCAACCTCTGCGGCCCTTCCATGGCCGAAATATCCTCCGCCTTCGCTCATGCACACGTATCTCCTCTCCCTAACTGCACTATCGCTTTCTCTCTTATCTGAGTGGGAAAAAGACCCGACTATAACTGGTGCGGGTCGGGTGTTGGTTGAGAAGGAAGAAGAAATTGAGAGGGTGTTTGTTGGTTGGTGTGGTGTTGTTGGAGGGTGGTTTACTCAAAATGACGACGGGTCCGGGAAGAAGGTAAAATTGCCTAGGGAAGAACCTGGATTGAAGAGGAGTAGGAAATTGAGTAAAACCAAAGTTTCGCCGTCGACGTTGTCGAGCTTATCATCGCTCACGTCCCCGCCTGTCTCGGCCGCTGTCTCTACTATATCCATGCTCCCCTCCCTTCAGCCGAAAGCCGCATTACCATCACCATCTACGGTCAACCGCCATTCCGTCACTCGCAGCTCCACTATGAGTATCAAGATGGCGAAGTGGAGGAAGAGCATGCCGAACGTACCGGCATTAAGCGATCTCACCATCAATCCCGATGCCGCTCGTTCCAACGCGGCATCTGCTCCGTCTCCACCGAAATCCGCAGAGCCACGGGTGAGCGGCTTTGATCAGCAGCGGCAGCAAGAACAGCCTCCGCTGCCGAGATTGGCTTACAACTCAAAGGAGTCCGCCAGTGTCCGTCGCGCGTCCACGTTCCTCAGCTTGAACAATTTTGAGAAAGATTATGAGCAGCGTAGGAGGGGGAGACAGAAGGAGAAATTCTTGTCACCCTCTGAACGAGGGGAAGTTCCTCGCAGTCGAAGCCACGGGGTCCTTCCCCAGGTCAACTGGTCTGAGAAGGGCAAGAATTCGATTGGCTTTGGAACTGTCAAGCAGCCTGGCAATGGTCTGATTGACTCAAGAGGGCGTAGAATACACTCTGTTCGCGAGTTGGCCATTTTGCCGGTTCAGAGAGTGACTAGATATGCATTGCTGTTCCGAGGTCGGTTTTTTCAATTCGCTGTCTTGGTTGAGATGGTGTTGACGAGTTTCTTCATATGGTAATAATGATATATCCAGATCTTTTAAAATATACCCCAGCATCATCACCATCGCGTCCGCTTTTGGAACAAGCTTCGGAGTCCGCAGCTCGTATCGCAGCCAAGTGCGACCGAGCACAAGGGAATGCAGAGTTTTTCTTCGGTATCTCCGTTACTGATGATGTCGAATGAAGGACGAATCATACTATATTATTCCTGGATCAATTTCGATGCCTTACATATATAGAGAGACGGTGCAATCTCCCTCTTTAATCATCAATCGCAACTGTTTTTGCGTCTTCTTGCCGCAGGATTTTCATAGCCCTACATACGTTGTTTATCTCTTATTCATCATTCTTGTACGTTCTGTGACAAGCACCTTGCTGAAAGCTTGTTGTTCATTTTAGATCTATCATATTATCTACTCACGTCGCCATGATATCCAGATCTTATTATTTGTTCCATAATGTCCCATCCTTTCTTGTTATCCACCTCACTTGTTATCATTTGCCTCTGCTTTCAAATGTCTTATTCAAACTGTATGATTATGATATAAGTTACAGATTGACCTAGTATTATTTAGTTTGGTACCTCAAAGTCAATACTGAATCAGTCTAATAATTGAAGGGACCCTATACCCATACTACCACTACTTGGTCAGTTTACCCATCCCTGATACTAGCTTTGGATAAAAGTCCACCTGTTTGTTAAGCAGGATTATACCAGACCTGGACTACATCTGAAGAATGACCATTCACATATGACATACCAAGGGTATTGTTATTGGACCTTACACTGGCAAGAGTTTGGAAGAACTTACTCAAGTGACCATGAGCTGAGGATTGACTCAAGATGACTTTCTAGAACTCAAGAATTGTCAAATAAACCTTCTAGAATGAGATCATGCATTAATCCAAAAAGACTGTGATTGAGTCTAATAGACCAATCAGGCCGCATGGTTAAAGAAAATGACTAGAAAGATGATCAAAATACTGCAAGGCTCCGAAGACATATCAAATGTGTGTCAAAGAGTCATCACACAGAAAACATGGAAGAATACAATTAAATGAATACTATGCACAACTCCCTGAATAAAGTATAGACACAATGGGTGTCTATTGAAAGCAAGAAGTAATTAGATTAATCCAGATGAATCAGATTGATAGGATTAGAACTGAGGAGAGATGATTTGCCTCCAGAAGAGATGACAAACAATCAAAGGATGTGGTGAGCATCAATGACAGATGAACACCATTTGAGTCATTCTCTAAACAATTAAGATTAAATGAATATTAAGGTACCTACCTATGTTTGGAGGTATACTAGAATCTTGAAACCAATATGGACCAAATAAGAACGATTAGATTCAAATTGAATATCCTATAACTTATTATAGTAGTTTCTTTGCAGCTCCGAACATTTATTCCATTAGATTAATTGTGTTGTACTGTTCTATATCCTGTATGTATAAATAGTGATCAGATGTATCTGGAATACAAGTGATTTTGGGACGACATTGCAGTGCTAATCCGTAAAAAGGAAAGACACACTCCCACCAGACTGATGCCTCTTTGCTAGCAGTCATTCGGGCCCGGCACTTGCGAGTATAGGAACATTGTGTTCTGCTCCTTGTGACTGCAAGAAGTTATATCCAGCTGTTGGGTATTCTTTGAACTTGTCAAGACCATGCTTGGTGCTCCCCGCCGGTGTCGGCTTTCCGAAGATCCTTGACTTATTGTTCTTTCTCGCTACACATTCCCTTTTGACCTAGTCTACTTTCATTGTCTTATTCCTTACCCTGATGGTACTAAACATACAGCCTCTACTAGTGAGTCTGGCGCTTCACCCTGAACCGCCAAGTAGTTGGTATAAATACTCCTGTACTGTACTTTAGTTCCTCAGTTTAATTAACATCTTAGATCACTCTAAATTGCTCTCTCTGTCTTCTGAAGTCTTAAGGCTTACACCTTGAGCACCTCTGTCTTGACCTTAGAACTTATAAGTTCTTTGGTTTGCTCCTTGTCATTGACTTTACCACCGAGCTTGGCCTGGCTGCTACTTGTACCTCCACCTCTGACTATACTCTCCGGGGACTAGCGGCATAATGGCAGTGTTGTTAATAACTTCACTACTGTCCCACTTCAGCTTCCACACTCCGGTACTGAATGGCCCCTGGCACGGCTTTACGGTATACATGATCTTAACAGAACTTAGGATCAGTTGTTGGTCTTAAGGGCAAATCACACTGTGTGGTTGTGCCAGCACATAGTTCTAGCCCTCCGTAGGGGTCTGTATGTTCCGGTTTTAATTTTAATTTGATTCAAAACCCCAAACTCTTGATATACCCATATCAATACCACCAAGCATGAATAGTGCTGAATCTACCTTGATCAAAGGCTGATCAAAGGAATATATCAAATCCTTAGAATGATCAGATTGATCAATTGAAGCTGTTCCTTAGCTTTCAAAAGCTTTGCAGAACCTTTGACAACACTACCCCTTGCTATTAAATAAATTTGATAGCAGTGAGCTCGCATATTGTGTATTAGATTGGTTAGTTGGAGTGCCTATTTGATTCCTTCCTTTCTCTTTCACACAAAAACAAGGCAAGCTCATTATTGGGTGCAGTCTCCTTCCTAATGCTATCATGTCCCATACCTTGATGTTGTTCCTCTGATACTTATAGCCTAGTTGTGCGAACATACAGTTTATAATATTCAAAACACATTGGATTATCTTTATATATCATACACCAGGCTTAAGTGAAGGGGAGCATAGTAGATATTGTAAGGTATATCCCTCTATTGGTCACCTTATTCCCAACTCTGTCCCCCCTCAAAGCTAGAATAGCGATTGTAACCTGTGTTGTTGGAAGAGTAAGGATCATAGGAAGTATGAGGGTCCCTGCGGCCCAGTTGTCCATCTTGTCCTCTGCCTCAGATGGGTGAGCTTCCGCTTCCTCAATAATAGCTCCGACCGCCTCAACTGTTTCCCTGATGTGGGCTGCATAGATGATGCTTGAGCAATGTCTGATCTAGAACATAGAAATTATATTGTGAGTTCTGATTCATAATATCTCCTATCCACCCTATCCCAGAGGTTCTTTCAAATTAAATGGCTAAATGTCAAGCACTATGTCTAGCTTCACAATAGATATGATTTGTTCAAGTGAGGAGCAGAATAACAACTATATAGTGTGGAGGAACAAAGCAATGACAAATGGGGGTTTTGGGGCTTGCCCCAAACAAGCTGTGAACCCAGGTGGAGTGTGTTGCGAGCTTTGTGAGCCACTGTGGCATGGGTTCTAAAGCTTGTTATATTGAATAAAGCAGGGAATGGCACATGTGGTGAAAGATAAAGCTAATTAAAGTTGTTGCGGCAACCAACCGGCCTGATGTATTTTCTTCTCTCCTCGACGCGTTATGATGCATCCCTTCTGAAATTTGAATGGAACAACGATATCGATGGACCATCTCCGTTTTTTATTCTTCCATATCACTTTGACCGCCTTCGAGATGCAGCTGAGCTACATGGCTGGCAGGAGGCCAAAAGGTCCTTATCGTATGCAAAACTGAAGGAGAAATGTCGTAGTAAGGTTGAGGAAGAAGGCACGGAACAGGCTATCAAGGTTGGTGTTTCTGGTATATAAACATGTATCTGCTATATCAGTGAATATCAGGTTAGAATATCGATTTCTGAGGCAGGGGAAATAGATGTGACTGTTTCTGCTGTCCCACCATTCGAGACAAATCCTATGAGCCTTGCACACTTCAATCCAACATTAGATGCTTATACCATCGATAGTCCTGTCGTCTCTGTTTATCTCGATTCTATGAGCACGCCCTCGACCCTATTCACCCGCACAAAAACGACACATCGAGTACATTATGACGAAGCGCGAGCGCGCTCAAAGATATCATCGCCAACCTCAGAGGTCGTTTTATTTAACGACGATACTTTAATAACAGAGGCGTCCATATCAAATGTTTCTTTCTTTCGTGCAGGACGTTGGTTGACGCCCTCCGCATCCACGGGATGTCTTCCAGGTGTAGCTCGGAGGTGGCTGCTCAGCAATAAACTCGTAGATGAAGATCATGAAGAACAGTTGACCACGAATAGCATCTCAGAAGGGGATTGGGTATTGCTTTCAAATGGTGTTCAAGGATGTAGATTGGGAAAAATCACACTGATGAGCTCAAGGTCCTTATCATAAGTATTAACTCATATCCAGATCCCCATCATCATCGAACATGCCGTTGTCCATCTCTCCTAGAATATAGTCCACCGTATAACTCTCCTGTAACAGTTTATCCATTCTCGTCAGATGCCGTTCCGTATACGGTACAAGCGAGTCGATCAGTTCCTTCAACGCATTCCCGCCCTTGATGTTCGCAGAGGAATCCGCCAACTCTCCACTCACTAGCGAAAGTTCGACTACTTCGTCTGTGAACGTTTTCATAACGTCTTCGGCCGTACGCAGCTTGAATATAGCAAACAAAACTCTCTGTGCTACCTCGCTGGTTTTCGCATTTGCATTCCAATCCCGGGTGTATCGTAACAAGCGAGTGAGATCAGACCCAGAAAGAGTTCGCAGCACCTCATCGACAGCTGGATCCCCAGATAATGACAGGGATTCCGGGTCGTGAGAGCCAATGTCTCGGAGCAGCGAAAGAAGTCGTCCAGGCTGTTGCATCGCCAAAGCAAGCTGGATGGCTTTACGGTAGTCATTCAGGGACAGGTAGTTGTGGTAATCTTGCTCCCTGCAATGCAAGTTGAGAAAAGATGGAAGAACTAAAGATAGACGACACAGACTTCAGAACCATCTCTTCCCGTTCAAGTTCCTTCTCCTGCTCTTGTTCTTCAGTGCAATCTTCCCAAAACGTTACGACAGAGTCAGCTGCTCCGGATATAATGGTCTTTTCATCCGCGCTGATAGCAAGAGCCCAAACCTAAAACCGTTTACATCAATCAATGAGAATAGCATACTATATTCAAGAAAAACAACACATTACCTTGTCTTCGTGATTATCCAACGTCGCCGTACACTCTTCCTCTCGAACATTCCATATTTTTACTAGGCCATCTGAGGCCGAGCTCACCATTTGCATCCCAGCATTCAGGAAATCTACCCGAAGAACCGAATTGGTGTGTCCCTCGAATGTCTTCACACATGAGAAGTCATCTATATTCCACAACTTCACCGTCTTGTCCCCGCTTCCGGTAGCCAATACACGTTCTTCCTTCCCAAAACGCACAGTCCAGACCCCTCGTTTATGTCCCTTGCACACGCCGAGCAACGTTATGGTTCCAGAGACGGACTTTTGTGAGCTATTGTTGTAACTGATTGAATATATTTTGGCAGTGCGATCTTGGGAACCAGACACGAGCAGACGATCATTGGGGGCGACGTCAAGCGAATTGATATCCTTGTCGTGAGCCTTCAATGTCATCAAGCTTTTACATCGACTTGGATCACCGTCATGTGCCTTGGAGTAAAAATCGATTTCGGAGAGATCCCACATTTTTATTGTACGGTCCTGGCTTCCAGTAAACATGAAAGCAGGAGACGGAGTTCCGTTCCCGTCGACGGAAGTTTTGCGGGACATAGCTACGGCTCCTACGCTTTCGCCGTGCCCTTCACATATTGCGACACAATGGTACCCCCAATCAGAATCTTCATCCGTGGAGAGATTGGGTGCCCATATCCTTGCAGAGCGGTCTTTACTTCCGCTGGCAAGCACTCGCCCATCTGCGTCATGATCGAGAGCCAAGACGATATCAGTGTGCCCTTCGAGTAATCGAGCATCAAGGGTTTTCGAAGAGTAGACCCTTATCAGAGATGAATTCGTTGCGAGTGCAAGATGCGTGTCGCGAGAACCTTGAGATGACGAAGCTAGAGCAGGGGATAGGAAAGTGACATCGACGATTTCATCATTGAAACCGATTAATTGGCGGGAAAGTTGACGAGTGGAAAGGGAATGGAAGAGGATGTTCTGATCTGCATGAACCGATACTACGGTTGATGTCTGTGGAAGATAGCTTTGATAGAGAATCAGCAACCACAAATGCGCACTGGTTCCGAATGCCTTACATTCCTTGTACAATCTGTCGTTGCTCTTCATGATCATCTGATATTTTTGTCTGTTCATTGCCAAGACTGAATAGAGTAGTACCCTCTTTCGCTTCCCAAATTTTGATTAACCCTGATTCTCCTCCGGTGTAAAATATCAAGTCATTTACACCTACGGTGGACGAAGACGATTCCTCATCTGAGAGTAACAACCCCAATGCTTCGACGCGCTCAAGGATGGGAAGGGTTTTGACCAACTTGGGAACTGAAGCTTTGTTTTTTCCTTTTTTACTCGACTCTGTTGTGTTTGCGCTGGAAAGAGGAGATAGATCCCATACGAGAACAACAGAATCTCGTCCTCCGCTGACCAACCAACGGCCGTCAGACGAAACGTCCAAGCCTCGAGGGACTGAAGAATGTCCTTCTAAAACAGAAATGGGCTTGAGCCCTCCAATTCTGTTCTGGCTGAGCTCGAATATCCTGATGCGAGTATCGACCGAAGCGGTTACCAGCTGCATCGAGGCATGCTGTGTCAACGAATCCGAATGTTGAGGATAGTTGAATTTGAGAGCACTGACGACACCGCCGTGGCCCTTGAAGACATGGGTGATGAACCCACGTAAGATATCCCAGACCTTCACTACGCCGTCTGCTGAGCCTGAGGCAAGATATGTAGAAGTTGGGTCGGATTCGCAAACGTGGATTGGGGCATCGTGTGCACGGGCAACAACGCGCACGGGTGATATTGAATGAGAAGATGGTTTGATAGATTTTGGGAATTCGAATATGCGAAGTGAAAGGGAGGAAGTAAAGACCAATAGATGGCTTGATGATGGTGTTATACAGAGAGAACTAATGGCTTGGGTGTCCTGGAAGATATGAGGCGAAGAGAAATGCCAACTGATAGAGACTCACACCCAAAAACCGACAAATTTCAGCGCCGGAAGTCACATCTGTTAGCAAAATTTCTTCCCCGATACAAGTCACAATTTTCTGCCCATCCGAAGTCACCGCAACAGGCCCAGAGGTATAAAGAGGAGAGATTTTACGCGCATTCTTGAATCTAAGGCATGACTTAGCATCTGTGTAATTTAAGGGAAAGGAATAAACAAGAACATACGCGGTTCGCAATTTAGGACGACCAGTTGGTACCGCCATAAAAATTTTAAGGCAAGCGCGCCTACTTTTCCTTTTCTCTTTCACACCGTATAGTCATTCCCACGTCCTTTGAACAGTGAAATCTAGTTACACTTCAGAATTGACTTAACAAAGAACCTGAGCTGACAGAAAGTGAATACATAGTTCAATAAGCATTCTGGATGCTTTATATCCATTGAATTGGAAGAGTATCGTGTGTGATGAGGGCTATCAGTTCAAAATTCTCTTATCTCGAGAAAAAATTCTGACATTCCCATTATTTTCCGGATCGACTGTAATTGGCCTACTCCTTTAATTGTGACATGTAAATGCTGGTGTGTTGAGTTGGGTCCACCGCACATAGGCTACATGTTACTTGTCCCCACTGATTATTCCATGTCATTGGATTCTTCTTTATGACGGACTGACAGTCCGTTTTACTGTAAGTTGGCAAATCTTGACAGACCTTTGTAATCTTCTATTTATCTGGGTATCGGATTATCAAGGTATACATCATATACACAGAATAACCATAAGTCCAAGGGCAGATTGTATGTTCTTTGTTCATGCCGAAGCCACTGTTCAAAGGAGGTGGAATGTTAAAAGTAGGTGGGAATGACCGCTTGACCAATTGATTCTGAGCAAACTCCGTCATGTCCGGCTTCTGAAAACTGTCGAATCTGAGCAATCTGGATTCATAATTGTGGGCCCGTTGTGGGCGTATCGTGTCGCGATAATGCAGTGTATACATTTCCATTCCAAGTGTAGTATGTAAATAGCTGTAAAGTGTGTGTGTGGAGAACAGATCCAGATTCCAGAAACAAAAAATCAAGTCGGTGAAGTATCTTTGTTGGCCCAGCGCTTTTCCATCAAACACAACGCCTCTTCAGCATCCCGTCGCAGTCTCATCTCATCGTCTGCCAATTTCTCTGCCTCTACTCGCTTAGTAGTCTCCTTCTCTAATAAAGCCTCCACAGATCTTAGAGCAAACTGTGCTCTTGAAGCTTCAGTATGTGCCTGGGCCAGTTGATCAGAAAGTCGTATGGATAGTTGAACAGCATCAGAAGCTTGTCGTCGAAGCTCAGCTGATTCAGACTCTAGCCTTTCAATTGTTTTGCTGTTCGATTCGTCCAGAGGGGGTAAAGGTGACTGAGATGAAGGGACGTTGGTTGGGTAGTTTGTTAAACCTATGAGGGAAGACCGGCGGTCAAAGGGATGTAAAAGGTCCTCGTCACTCTCATCATACATTTCCTCATCACGAGGCGTCTTAGCTCCTTCGTCACAGGCCATCAGCTCATCCTGTCCTTCCATATCCTCACATTTGACCGGTGAAAGAGACAATTCTTTGCGAGGTCGACCGCGACGGCTCACCGGGGCTGGTGCAAGTGCTTCCACCACAGGGTTAGAACTTGCATTTGAACTGGATCCACTTGCAGCTGTTGCGTCTACCTTAGGCACGGCCTTGTTTCCCCTGCCACGCTTACGGGGACGCTTAGTCCCTGGCGGAGCAGACAAATTCACAGTCCAATACGATCCAAAACCAGGATCAGTAGCAGGTCGCGGCTGCCTTTCGAAAAGACGATTTAGAGAGAGATGATGTCGAACAGATTGCTTTGGGAACTAGTTAAGGGCTAAAGAGTACACGGCCTCAGACCTACACATACCTTCCATGTGGGACCGGAGGTTCTATAATAGTGATATTTCCCTTCCATTGCCGCGTATATTTCCCGAATTGTTAGCCGTTTTCGTGGACTCCCTAAGATCGCACATCGCAAGATTACAGGAAGCGTATGCTGTGGTCTTCCGTCCGTATCCGGTAGACAATCAAGGGAATCCGGGCAATTGGGATGGGGTTCATGATCCACGCGTTCTGGTACTTCTTCATGGTGATAATCTATGGCGGTATTGTCGCTGATGTTTGATTCGGGTGAAGATGGTCTTTCATTTTCGGGGGTGACATTGTGGTTCAGGAGAAGCCTTTGAATAGCTTTGATTAACGTACCACCCATTGAACAGAGAGCAATAAATAAGGCGCACTTGACAGTTTTCTTTCTTACTTCGATAGGATTTAGCAGGTCACGTAGACTGGCCATGGAGTGGAAAGAGTGGAACAACGGCGAAAAGCAGGCGGTAAGTGGATTGTTGTAGGACCAAGAGGTGCTTATATAGTCTTCCAAATTCTCACACATGCTTTCGTTGTTCTCCATTCGCATCTTACCTTGATCTTACCAAACGTTTTCCATATTGGTCAAGATCGTTGATGAGATTGGCGCGGTTCTTTTTGTATCTTTTTGTGTGCTTATTCGTGTACATATTTGTCTACAAAAGGCAACACAACCACAAAGTACAACAATCATGGATACATGCATGAGAATGCTACAAGTCTATGTATTCATATTAATTCAAGGACCATACTGACTGTAATTATAAGGATAGTTATACTCCGGTACCGCGTTCGAAACATTCATCATGCTACCGTCTGGCATCCACCCAGCAGCAGGACCACCGTAAGTATTCAAGTTACTATTGGATCTGGCTTGAGTGTTTATGTTAGACGAGACTTGAGGATAAGGTAAGTTTTGTCGAGCGATTTGCGACGTGGGCGTTGATATATGCTCCGCGACTTGACCTTGTCCAGAGGTGGGCGCTGGCCAGAATTCATACCCTGGAAAGAAAGATGTGGACGGTTCTACTCCAGGAACAAGACCCAGCATTTGGGCCATTAAACGTTGGCTGAGATCCTGGACGCCTGTTTCTTCTGGAGGACGCACTTTTGGTCCCAGAGACCGTACTTGTTGTCCCCCTTCGTGAGTTAAGCGGAATGCTTCGCGATGAGTATGATCACTGTTATTTTCCGGGCCAAAGGCATCGTCGACGTCTCGCTTTGCTCGGCCTACGTTTTCACAGATATCGATCCCAAGCTTGACACCTGTTTGGTTGAATTATTCAGAGTGGAGTTGAGTTGAATTGTTATCAAAACACACTTCCAACAGCCCCGCTGAGTAAATCTTTTGCGCGTGCGGCGCTAGGCCAAAGGACCTATGCAAATTCAGACCAATATCGTCAGCCCGATCATTTTATGGTTCACCTCCATCTCTTGCAATGCTTCTAAGCACTGCCGTAGTCCCTTCGATGCTTGAATGTTTCTTGGCCGAAGTGTCACTGTGGATTTTTCTTAGATTATGCAGAAATGTCCCTGTAGTATGAATAGCATACATGTCAACAGGTGCATGATCCTGTGACGATAGATCATGATGGTAAGAAGCTATACAACGGATGCAATACTATGCGACTCACCCAGTGCTGAGCATATAAGATGTCAAAAAGGGAGACGTCCTTCTTAATGTGAATTTTTCTCGCCAGGCGGTCACTTTAAGCGTAGAGATATCAGCTTTAACTTTTCGAGGGCGAGGGTGGACGTATTTGGTACGAACCGATGGCGCTGAGATGGGTGGCAGCCCCTTGGGCAAGATCAAACGCCTTCAATCCTAACGTGGATCTCCGCGAAGAGAAATCGATTCTAAAGAAAGGTAAGAATCCAGACAAAACCGAGCCAAGGACAAAAACATACTCAGTCCAATTTGGGATGCTAATGGCGTTAGTTAGACTTGTTGCCTTGAGAAAAACCGCGGAAGTACTCACAATGCGCGATTGAGTAATAAAACAGCACCCCAATACCGGATGTGTAAAAAGATAACATGAGGGGGTGGAATATTGCGTTTGCTAGCCACATCGTAACGAAGATAATCTGGCAAAGCTAGATACCACTGATCAAGCTCTGATTCGAATGTTTGCAGCAACGTCCGTCGTGGGATAGTATCGATGACCGTTATGGGGTACAATTTTTGTATAATTCTACCCAGAATGGTGACTTTCAAAAACAGATAAACATATGAGATCTCAAAGCCATGGTGAGAAAACGGGCTTACTGAGATCTCCCGTGACACGCTGACATGCAATAGTATGGCATGGGGTAGGAGAGAAAGGGATCTCCATCGTATCGGAAGCCAGCGGCTGCCAAAGCTCTTGATCGTCCTGAAAAAGATGGTTGTTTAAGCCAGTTTACTCGCAACGTGAACAACACTTGGTTTTCTCCCACCTCCTCAATTTCCGGTAGAGGAACGTCGGAATCTTCATCTCTGATGATAATTGGCCGTCCTGGAATGATGGTATAAGATCATGCTCCTTCCCAAAAAGGTCTGACTCACCCATATACACGGACCCATACCTTCATGCGTTAAAAACATGAGGACTGAGACGAAATGAATGGAGGGGTACTCACCTGTCAGCCAAACAGCAGGCCCACCAAATCAGTTTTCTCGACTGCCTTTCATCTACGGAAAACAAGTTGTGGCCGTGGTGTTTCCAACTGTCGGAATTCCGATGCAAGCCCAGATCAACGGCCTATAGTAATATTCAGTCTTACAACGGGAGGAACCTCACCCCGACTTACCATCCGAATAGCCATCCCTTATGTATTGATGAGATGCAACAAAGGTCACAGAAACGAACCAAACATACCGATATATATCCATCCCTGTTCCATGCCTCCAATGCCAAACTCGCGATAACCAAGAAGCAATAGCGATTGCACTGTTGAGGGTCTAGACCGATCAAATATTTTCGCTACATTTGATGTACTTGAGCAACAAAACGGATGATTGGGCAGCTTTAGCGCACTCAAAATCGATCTGGCTCTTTCCAGGTAGTCACAACCTGCTTCCCACATTTGGCCAGTAGGAGATTTAGGTGCTTCATCGTCGCAGAATCGTGCAGTAATGGAAAATATGGATAGTAAAAGCAAGTTTGTAACTTTTTGCGCGGTTTCGGGCTTAGGTGATGACACCGAGGAGGGACTGTTTTCTCGCGTCCGTCTAGGCTCAATGAGTATGCTGTAAGAAGAGCTTGACATTCCCTTACCCTTCTTTCCTGAAAAAAAGTTGCTCAATTGCTCAAGTGTAGCTAAAAACAACCCCGTACCTTGCTTTATATTCGGATAGAAACCGATTTTTGTGGATGACTGGGAACACGGGATGTATGTATGTGAAATATAGGTCAATTAGGTGGTCTTGAATATGTATCGGAGGGAGTTCGACTACGATGTCATCTTCTTGCACAGTAAGGGCGGCAAAATCCTTGGAGGGTGGCCACACACGAGCCATAGGCATTTTCCTACCCCAATTAGCAAGCGCACGAGGCAATAGGAAGGTTGTATAACAATACCATAAACCGCCTTCCACTCGGTCATCTGTTCGATTATTTTTGCTGAGAAACTGCAATCCACTGGCTTTGCCATGATATCGAATCTACAGTACGGAATTTATAGGATCATCATCCTACGGAATGTAAAGTTGGGACCAACCTCCTGGTTTTCTGTGACTGATAGCTCTCCCATTCCCTCAGTTATTCCATCACTTTCTTCGTTATCTGACGGGTATAATGAGTTCGTGAATACATCATGACGAACATCTCACTTACCTGATAAAGCTTCTAGAGTATACATATCGTTCCAATCAGGATGTCCTTGAGAATCAGTCGGAGTTGAATCGAGTCGACGCCTCTGAGCGGCAGGTCCATCTGGTGAGGACGCAGAAGTGACACTGTACGTTGAAGAGGAAGATCCCGAGGAGCAGAGGCGAGCGGCAAGATTATCCTGCCATTCTTGGGTCGGGACAACGGACAACCCCCGATCTGATATGTGTGATAAATGGACTGAACGGATCGAATTGATTCGGGACATAATTACCTTGTGTGAGCGAAACCTTTTCCCTCGATACGCGCGATTGTCTTCTTGATCGCGAGTGGTCACGACCAGGAGCAGCAGCACCTCCGTTACTCCGTAAAACGGAGGCAAAGAAGTCCTCTTTGGTCGCGCCTTGTGGTTGGAAACGTTTCCCCGAGGGCCCCTGTATCTAAGTCAGCTTGGGATAGGAAAGAATAGACAGGGGGTAACACACATATGGTCCCATATCGACTCTATTCAGAATTTCGCATGCGAGTTCATCTTGACGGAGATCGGCGACAAGGCCCTGTACGCGAGCATCTGTGCATTGTAGGATGACGCCTAGGAGTGATTCGACCTGATGCCATCTTTGTTCAATTGCATGAATATAACCCTTTGGAGGTCCTCTCTTGTAGCTTGGGCCTGAATATCGGTGAGCACTTTCGCATCCAAGCAGTAACAACATCCTTTTACCTAGAAATGTACAAGCTTGACGGCAGTCAGGGATCACTGCCAGAATATGACCACTGGCACTCACTGGTCCCAGCCAAAACACAACTTTTACAAGGGACACCCTCTCCAGCAACTCTTTCACATTTACTTTTGGTTTTCCTGTATGAAAGGTAAAATGAAATAAAATTAACTTCGACAGACCATTCAACAAAGAAGTTAGTTAGATACTGACCTGCATTGGTCGCATGCTGAGCTCGTTTTAAGATTTCAATGCATTCTTGAAGAGATATTGACATACCTCTGCTACTACGCTTTCTAGACGCTGATAGGGATTCAGGAGCATCACCATCTTCAGAAGGGTCAGAATCGTGCCAGTCCATTGTGGAGCGGAAAGTAAGCCCAGGGAATCAGAAAGCAAGCTCAGGGAAGAAGATAAAGAGTCAATAGAAGAAAAACTATTTAAAAGTGAACTCTGCATGACGAAATTCATAACATCTTAGAGAAGCACGTGGATCATTACTCTTAGCGCGCTAAGCGGATAAGCTCGGATGTAAATCCCGGATTCCCAACAATCGACGCGACTGAGTCGGACTGACCGTCCAGTATCGGTTGCTGGACGTCCTCGATACTTCATTTCAAAATTCACGAGCAAAGTAAAGATTGAATAAAGTTCAAACAGCGGGTGTTCTCGATTTCACAAAGAGCAGCTTGAAAGGCATAGAGATTTCGAATCAGTGTCAAATAAATTGTATAACTAGTTCATCATGATACCACGATCTTGGCCTACTTCAAAGGACTGTACGACAAGGGGGAGAGAATGAAGGAGTCCATGAACTTGGCTAATTGTGAAGTCTGGGTATAAAACAAGGGTCAGATTTTTGAGTGTACATAGTGCTGAACAAGGCTTACTTTGTCTACAGTCTCTGCCCATCCGTCAATTTGCCATGCCTTTTCTCGTGTTTCCTTGCGAGTTTCTAGATTGCTGCAAAAAGAGTGATCACTGTCAATTTCTTCAAACTCCACTGTCAAGGAACTTGAAGACTCACGGATATTGCCACATGTGGTGGACTTGATGCAACCGGCCGACCTGCGAAAACCACGCACCGACGGGGGCAACAAATTTCCTCCTAGCGTCGATACCTTTGCGCCTGGACACGTAATCGGTAAGAGTAAACCTCAGACGGACAACGAATTATCTCAACCATGCATGTTCCCATGCCAGAAGGGTGCCCGGAATCAGTTGGTAGGTGCGGAGCTCGAATATCCCGCCTTGAGCATGAGGCGGGGCGGTAGGGAGGAAGGCAAACTCTTGGTTTAGCTGAAGGGATCGAGAATTGACGTACGGAAGCATCGCTTGGTAGTCCTTGAGATGCTGAAAATGTAGAGATCGATCAGAAATGTTTCAAGGATGTCAGCCAAACACACACCTTGGAAGTTTTCACCAACTGGGTAGTCTTGTCATAGCCTCCGTAATTTTCATATTCCAATATGTGCAGAAATGTGTCTTGCTGTCCGACAAGCGTCTCCCAGGACCCAGACAACTTCACATGAAGGTTTGGATCCCGTATGAGCCCGGTATAATAATTTTCACTAATTGCCGTCGCGTCATCATCCTCGTTGGCATCTGCATCGAAATAGAAGCTCACGCGGCTTCCTTGTACTCTTGAGTTCTGTCAGGCTTTACGCAGTGAACTAAATTCAAGTAAGTTCAGAGGTTCGCACATAGAAACAGCATGAAAGACATACACTCGAAGCCATGAACGTATTTGCCACGACCGACTAGTCGAGAGTGCTGGATGATTTGAAAAAGATCACGATGAGAAATCATCGAGCTAACGGATTTACAAACCTGCTGAACATCAATTTCTCCTGCCTGTTGGGCCTCAGGTGAACCATGTAGAATGTTCTACATTGTCTTAACACGAAAGTAGCAGAGGGTAGTTGTTGAGTTCACCTTGACAGAAATTGACCGCCTAGAGGCTGTGGATAAAAGATTTGTTACTGGTCGACGAAGCATGCGTAGTGAGAGTATTGTGCAGGCGAGGTTTATTTTTATGACGTAATTACAGGACAGACGATTGTTCTTGTCACTACTGCTACAGAAATACATACATAGTACTACTGCGGCCAGGAACTAGAACGTCGAAACCTACCGCTCGCGCATCCATATCTCTTGTAAGCATCCTCTTCGTTCAACAGCTCTCTGGAAAAATATTCGAAAGGCCGAGAAATGTGTTAATGGTGTTGAAGCGCTGCATTCGTGCAAATCATCTTCTTTTGAGACACAAGTAAAAGAAGTACTTGACTCGAACTACAAAGAAAAGTACATTACACGGATGAAATAAGCATACTGTAGGTGGAAAAACTTGGTTGGGTACTTACCCATTCATCATTGCCACGGAATTGCAGTGTCGCCCCAGCGATCAGGATAGATCGAAGTTCACGGTCGACGAGGAACACGACTTCAACCTGCCCCCTCTTTGCTACAACGCCAAGGAGATCTATTTTAATTGTGTCCCCTTTCCTGACACCTGTTAATGTTTGGCAAAATGCAATACACCGAGTCAACTGAAGACCTGCCTTTCGGTATGCAGAACCCAGTTTGAGGATTTCCGTCTACAGCATGAGACGGAGGATGCAGAAGGAAGTCTTTTGTGTCCTTTAATGAGTTACGATTGATCTTTTCGATCTCTAAAACCTGATTTGCAGAATCGACGTCGATTTGGGTAGAGGGGAGTAACGAAATGTTAGTTTCCAGTAAACATTGTGAACCGACACAAGGGGCTCTATACACCGAAGATGGCATTTGATCATCCAAGGACGTGAAAGGAACAGGTTGGCTGATGCATAGAGTAGAGGTGCAATCAATGATTTCATCAAGATATTTTGCTGCTTGGGTCTATAAGTGTTAACTTAGATTAACAGGAATTATTGTCAATACACACAATATGTTTGTTGTTTCGTTCATCTCCTTCCGCACCCTGCGTGAAAGCTTGTCCGCCACCAAGTTCGATGCCTTGATCGAACCAAACCTCTGGATAGACATTCGCTAATAGAGCATAGTAATTGTCAGCCATCTTCATCTCATCCTCGAAGGCATTGAGGTGTTGCATAAGTGCCAAGAAATCTCGCGCCTGTGTTCGTCTCATGATTGCACCGTATCCCAGCCAAGCAAAGGAAGTGTGAATTTTGGATTTCACGCGTATCCTCTTCAGAATAGTCGACAAAACCTCATGAGAAGGCGAGAGATAGATGGTTGACACAGACTCGTTCGAAAAACGCGAACGTAGGGTTTGTATAATTTCCGGTAACACAAGGTAATCGTCATCCTACATGTATCACCACACGGATTATCAGAGGAGTTGAACGCGATAGATTACTCATGTACATGCCTGTATGAAGCAAAATGGTGTGGTAGCTTCTGCACAAGCAAGGAATCTTGCTTGGAAATAAAGATTAGAGGGAGAGTTGGTGATCTGGAGACGATCTGGTGGGCATTCAGCGAAATCCTGGATACTAGATTTCAATGAATGAATACAAGTTGTTATCGGAAAGCAGGCACTTCTTTCAAGATTTTGTTCGGATTATTGTTCCATATGTGTATACTTGCAAGTGTGTTCTCTAATTCGGGGAGACAGAGGAGAGACACTATTCGGACAACATTGGGAAACCGAGACCAGTTCAAAATGACTGCAGTAGTATCGGCAGTTTGTTTCGAGGGTGAGAATGATAGAAGGGCAGAATCCACTGGGAACTGTTGCGGAACTTGAAGCTTCTTCATCAGCAGTGCAGTAATAGTTCCCCATAGCACTATGAAGAATAACCTGGTAAGCCACATAGACGTCGGCGAACGGAAAGTTGTGGGAATTGCCTGCCTCGGCGCCGGCGACCTTTGTGATGTCACGCTGACACTGACAGACGTTCAACGGCTCTCTACGGCTCTTTAGTTGAAGTTGAGCAATACAAGGATATGGACCTTGAACTTACTCTTGCATTCCACGATGACCGTATCTGCCTATCGAAATCGACTTCCCCGGTTATGGACCCGTACCTTCTCCATTTCAGGTCCAGATTTGTATAATTCAGCTAGCGGGGTGAAGCGAGCTGCACAGGTGGAAATCATCTTTGGAAACGAAAACTACCTGCTTATTTTCCGTCATGCCGTAGGCTAAGCTCGACCTTGTGGATTCAGTCCGGCCATTTTCTGGAGCTCTCGTGGACTCTTACAATAGACGACATGACTATCTGCGCATATCGTTGACTGAAAGATGCAATCTACGCTGTAAACTTCTGGTTACATTTTAGGCATCACAGCACCAACTCATTCATAGGCTTCTATTGCATGCCAGAGGAAGGTGTACAGCTATCGCCGAATGAGAAGATACTTACGGATGAAGAAATATTGCGATTGGCCAAGCTGTTCGTGCAATCTGGGGTGACCAAGATACGACTCACCGGAGGAGAGCCTACGGTTCGCAAAGGCGTAGTCGGTATCGTAGGTGAGCTTAATTCTAGCCATCTTCCCCTTCTGATCTAATGTGGATGCGCTGCAGCTGGTCTGAATGAGCTTCGTCCATACGGTCTCAAGTCGATAGCGATGACAAGTAATGGGCTTGCTCTTCATCGGAGACTGCCAGAACTTGTAGAGAATGGGTTAACCCATCTAAATCTAAGGCGAGATTACATTCTTACGTTCCCAGTGGAAATCGTGTCAATCTCGCAGGCAGTCTAGATACCCTCGATCCTTTCAAGTTCGAGTTTATGACGAAGCGTTCAGGACTCGAGGCCGTCCTCAAGACACTGAAAGTAGCCCTAGAATCTCCGCATTTACAAAAGGTCAAGTTGAACGTTGTGGTGGTGAAAGGCTTGAATGATAATGAAGTACTCGATTTTGTCGAAATGACAAAGGATAGACCGATTTCGGTCAGATTTATTGAGTTTATGCCATTCACCGGTACGTTTCATCCTTCCAGCAGTCTCAATTATGATTGTTGTAGCTCAATTTCAAGATGCGTCTAGGGAATAAATGGGACAAGTTCAAGATGGTACCTTCATCCGACTTGCTTCGAGTGATATCCGAAAAACATCTTGGACTGAAACGAATGGCCGACGAAACAAATGTCACTGCTCGCTCTTGGAAAATACCTGGCTACCGGGGAGAATTTGGCTTCATCAGCAGTATGTCTGACCATTTTTGTTCTGCTTGCAATCGCCTCAGAATCACAGCGGATGGACAAATTAAAGTAAGAACACCATGTTTGTGTTGTTGTCAAACCTTGAAAATTTCCCACTAGGTTTGTTTGTTCGATGCCAAAGAGGTCTCTCTACGGGATGAGATGCGCAAAGGCGCCAGTGATATCGAAATCCTCCGTTTAATTGGCCGAGCGGTCCATGGTAAAGAAGAAAAGCACCTTCAGATGGAAGATATCGACGTTGTTTCCAATCGGCCGATGATATTAATTGGTGGTTGAGTGCTTTTTCTTATGTGACATTTAGATGTATCTATATCGTGTTCCATTGACTGTAGGACTAACGATTATATCTCCGCATGTATCACGACTACGAGAGCACAAGAAATCTTACGCATTTACGAGGTTTCGTCCAACGTACCTGAAACAGCATCAACCGTTGCGAGGCTTTTCCTCGTCAGCCATTCATTCCTCAGATTTGACACACCTTGACGGACAAGGGCGTGCATCGATGGTGGACGTATCCGAAAAGTCTGTGACAAAACGTTCTGCGACCGCCAGAGGGCGAATATTTATCACTGAACGTGCTTATGACTTAATTAACAAGTCCTACTCTTCCGAATCCGAGTCGATAAGGGGAAAAAAACCCTCGTCTATGGATGAGGCCCAGAAAAAGGTTCTTAGGAAAGGTGATACATTGACAGTCGCACAACTAGCGGCCATAATGGGGTCAAAGAAAACCTCTGACTTGATCCCTCTCTGCCACCCTCTCCCGTTAACAGATGTCAAAGTCAAATTGGCTTGCGAGGCTTTCGAAGAAACACGGGGAACATGGAAATACAGTGTTGTGTGCCAGGCAACGGTGGCTTGCGAAGGGAAGACCGGAGTAGAGATGGAAGCATTGACCGCTGTATCCGTGGGTCTACTTACAATTTGGGACATGCTGAAGGCGGTCGCGGGTAAGGAGATGGTAATCGGCGAAATCATGGTGTCTGAAAAATCAGGCGGTAGAAGTGGGGAGTTTCACAGGCCATGATTCGTGCATGAGTAATATAAGTACATCTGGAGTACATTCCTGGTACACGAACACGTTAAATTCGTTTGTGCGAGCTACATATAAGTACACATGTCAGGAATGAACAAAATTCGCTAAACCCGGGATGATCTCTCCCTGATCAACCAAACGGCCGACTTCTTTGCCCTAGATGTTAAAGAGCATTAACTTCAAGATTCATACATCAATATCAAACAGAATTACTTACATTCTGGATCTTTACAATAGAGGGTACACATTGAACGGCAAATGGTCCCGTTCTGAAGATGTTCGATGGAGATTTCCAGCTGAAGCGTTTGAGTTTATGGGCAATCAATAAATAGACCACCATGCTCACGTAGGACGATCGCCAGCATATACAATTAGCGCAGAGGGGGCATCTTCAGAAGAGAAGGTACGCTCGATAAGCTCTTCGACAGCAAGGCAATCCTGTAGATATTTTAGCCCATAGGCGGCGATTGGTACTGATAGTACAGACTGGACACCACATTTGCCCGTCTACAATAGACGAGTAAAAGATTAAATATTCCTCAGAAACTTTGGGTAAAGATTCTGGCGTAATTTTTGGGTCCGCTACATGGATAGGCATGGTGAGAGGCTAAGTGAGATAACTGAAAGCTCCGAAGTGGTATTTTATAGGGAACGCGACATCTAGCGACATCTATATAATGATCTCTAATGAACTGTCAGTCACAGCAGTGCTTATTGATGGAATCGTGATTTACCACGTGCTGTCGGTCAAAGCGGAACCATGACCCCAGAGCTTAGCAGAGCGGAGCAGAGCCTGGTCCTGGTCCTGGTCCCAAACGCCTTACAGTGTCAGTAAATTGAATATTTCGGGGGACTGAGAAATGAGAAGTCAGAATGGGTAATATGTACAGTTATGGTAAGTTCTAGCACGACGACACACTAGAACATGCTACAAATAAGAAAGCTGCCAACGGTAAGCAACGGTATCGTCACTGCCACAGAGCACTGCAGGTCGCATTGAAGATCATTCTTTTGATTCCCAAAGAATTTGCTGAAGGGTATGCAGTCCAAACAGATTAATTCAAGCTGATTGAATACTAGGGAATACCCCCAGTAGTGCAATAGATCAACACGAATTATAGAATGAAACGACTAGGAATCGACCCCTGAACCTATCGTCAAAAAGAACTACATACGCTTGCAAAATCCGTATTATGGAAGCACCTGAATAATTTTAAATAGCAGCGAGAAATCAAAATGGTATAGGTCAAAGTCCTTGAGTGTATAACAGTGTGTAAGTTGGTCCATGAAATGTGCCACGATGAAGAATATCTACAGTATGAACAGACCGCGTTATGACATTACTGCATTAGCCAAGGGATTTTAGCCCCTTAACAAGACCCTGACGAACAAGACCCTGACGATGCGCCGTACGACGAGGCTGAGGAACTGGCAGCAGCATAAGTAGCGGCAGCAGAAGAGGCCACAGCCATGGAGCTAGCGACCGAGTACGACGATGAGGCTACTGACATGCTCGAGTAGATAGCTGAAGTCATCGCATAGGTTGCAGCAGCGGTGGATGTAGCCAAACTAGCATATGTGTTTCCGTACATATTATTTCCGGCTGTCATTCCCCACGAACTCTTGCACGAAGAAAGGCAAGAAGCGAGAGCAGTCTCCTGAACTGTGGTGGTAACTTGCTCAGTTTGAGTCGCAGTTGCAGTTGCAGTTGCAGTGGAGAGGTAAGTTAGTCTGCAGAATTGTCAGCGAAGGCTAGAGATTTTAGTGAAAAACTCACGTCGACAAATAGGTCAATGTGTCCGTCATCGTTTGTGTAAGGGTGTTTTCGACAGTAGATGTTTCGTCAATGACCTGAGTAGAAACGTACGTCGACACATATGTCGTCTATAGAGAATAGAATGAGCACAGAAAGAGAAAACCTTTATCCACATACAGGTTCTACCATGGTACTAATCTCGGTCATTGTCACGAAATCTGTAAAATATAAGCAAGGCACACTGCTGGAATGATGTTGACGTACCAGTAGCGGTCATAGTTTGGACTTGGGTCTGAATACTAGTGAACCTGTAGACAAGATGAGAACATTGCAGATAAGGACAGACAGGAAAAACGGACATCTCTGTCTGAGTCGCCGTGAGAGTATTCTCGACTGTCAATGTCTGGTAATTATATTCATCAGTTGCCATTTGTGAAAAGTGGTACGGCTGCGATATTTGACCCAGCTCCGACATAGGTACTCACGTTGTCGATGATGTCAGTGCTCACATAGACACTCGTGTATGTAGTGGGTTGAACAATGGTCGAGAAGTCAGTCTACCAAGAGGTTGAAATGAAAGCTTCCAAACGAAATCGAATGTATCGCTCACCATGGTAACGAACTGGGGTTTTGCAAGCGAAAGTCTCAATTACACTGTTGGCATAGAAACAGAGGAAAATAAAAACCTGAGTATCGATCTGAGTTTGAGTAGCAGTGTCGGTCTCGGTATCCGTCATCGTGTAGACATTTGTTTGGGTCTGAGTCTCTGTTGCGGTAACGGTGTACTCTAGAGGGAAAAACAAATGAGTGAAATGCACGTTGCGAAACAACAACATTTAGCAGGAAAGAAAGGGCATACCTTGAGTGAGAGTGTTGTCAATGACTTCGGTAGATACATAGACTTTTGTCTGTTGCTCAAATTGTGAGCAACGAGTATAAGGAGCAGTAGAAACAGATAGTCTACCGTTGGAACCATCTCAATCGATGTATAAACTTGAGTCTGTGTGTTCAAAAAACGTTCTTGTAAGAAAGAAAATAGGGGTAACAATAAAAAAATCGTTGACCTGGGTGAGGATATCCGTCTGTGTGTCGGTCTTCAGACGTATAAGAGTAGAAAATGAGCACAGTAAAATACAAGGAAGTCTTGACCTACCTGGGTCTGGGTAACATACATTGTGACCGTAGTTGCCTCAGTCATAGTAGACGTCTGCAAAGAAGCGTAAGTTTTTATGACAGATTTGGATGATTTTTCCACTCACTTCTGTAACTGTCGAATACTCCGTCTAAACTCGATGAGGACGCGAAGGGGGCAAACCAAAGAAGTCATAAACTAACCGAGGTTTCAGTGACAGTAGATACGCTCCCGTATCCGTAATTATCACAATATCCCGAATATCCTGAACTTCCCTCACTAAACAACTGTCAGAGCTTCTGAAAAGAAAGGACGAGTGATTGAGCGCACTTGATGATGATGGTTTCGTAACATCCAGAAAACTGAGTGTTATACTAGAATAAAACATCAATTTCTAAGTCTCCCAAAAAAAACCACTCTGATCTACTACATACCCAAGACTCAGCCTGACAAGAGCCATCAGACTGTTTAGAGTATCCATAACCACAAGCCAGGCTTTTGTATCCACCGCTCGAATATGATGAGTAAGGCATCACTGAGTAGAAATCCGAGGAGGATGGCGCAGCAGTAGCATAGGAAGCTGGAGCACTGGATGAGGCAGCAGCCGTAGCACTGGCATAATTGTTGTATGCTGTCATGGCAGGGACCATCGAAACACCGTTAACTGATATCTGCGCAGCAGCAGCGCTAACAAGGGAAAGACCAAGGATTGTTGACTTCATGATTAAAAGAGTGGCTGCGTGAGGTGGTAATAGGGAAATTCAAGGGGAAGTTGAAAACGAATTGGCGGGCGGTCTACGCTGATTGACTGGCTTGCAGTGAGGTGAGGGGTGGTGCGGCTAGCCTGAACGAAGCGGCAAGCGCTCTACAAACGCTTCCATCGATCAAGAGAACTTTTAGAGGTGCAATCTCAGAGACTTACCGCGAAAAATTTAAAAAAAGAGGGAGGGGAGAAAACGAAAAGAGAACGAAAGAGGGAAGAAGGATGAGAGCAACACATTGATTGAACCTAAGTATTTGAACCCTCGTGAAATGATCGGAATCCCTTCGCAACCAACCAAAGCTCATATCACATTTTATAATCAGTATCTTTTCACACGTTGAAAGTTGGACATCTCGGTGTCTCCAGGGTCTTTGTTCTCACTTCAATTGGGCATCCCTTCCTTTGGTTCAGGCTCAGAATCCCATTGGTCAAAGTCGAAAGCATCCAATAGGAATCTGCTGTGCATATATCATGTATTACAGACTACATCCTACTACATCACGATTTTAACACTGCCTGTCAGTAATGTTCATCCACTCACGGTTTACCTAGTCCTTGCTATAGAGTTTAGGAGATATCAGAGACAGTTTATTTCCTGAAGCTGCAGCCCGTCTTCCAAAGTCCCCATGAACGTCTAGAAGAATTTTCAATGCGTTTCGCGCGCGAATTTTAGATATTTCGTCCGGCCGCGATGTTAGGGCGGTTTCCACACGGCGAGGCTTATCATCCCAAGGATACTGGAACAAGATGATGAGGCACATCAATACCAAGAGAAGGAGAACTTACGGGGAACTGAACAATATTATGAAGGCAAACATATGGCAAGAAGGGGCGATGAGCTAAATCTCGTGAAACTGAACAAACCACGATTTGCTTACAAGTTTCTTTAACTGTTCGTATGCGAGAAGCGTGAATCCAAATTGAGGGCTACTTCTTAACACTCGAGCTGGTCCGCCTTTGAACAGCGCACGAAAGCCTTCCTCGTGGTCTAAGGTAATGATATAAGATAAGATCCAATTTCAAGGGTTTGTTCAACCTACATATTTTCACAAACGCGTCTCGGAGACCTTTATAGTGTGTCTGCCCTTTCCGGGCTTCGACTTGGAGCCGTGTTTTGACAACATCTTTAATCAAACAGTGAGCGCCGCGCGATGACAGAGGAAACATATTTGGGGCTCACCTGCGGGTGTTGTGAAGTAGGCTGCTGGCATACCGCTATATAGCATGACATCAGTCATTCAACGTCAAATCACTGCATGTTGATATTACAAATATCGGAAAGGATGAAACCTACGCGATACCAGCAGCAGCGAGAGTTTCCATGAAAGATAACTGCTTGCCATTGTACCCTTCCTTGAAGACATCGGATTTCAAATGCCCATATGCAGGGAAGTAGATGGCAGAGAAAGGAATGTCTCTCAAAAGGCATGCACTGGCACCTTTGTAAAGACCAACAAGACCCAATTGGCGTATGATGTGCATGGCTCCCCTGGGTACCGCTCCTTCGGCCTTGGCAGCCTCACCCTGAACTTGTAATCGAATTTTACTACAGTCCAATCAGGCTACAAGTCCTTGACAACGAGTAGCGGTACGTACACAATCTCGAGAGGATTGGTGAAGATCTGTGCTATAGTCAGCATCCCTCTGCTGGTGTGAAGACATGGACGGACCACTTGACATCCTCCTGCAGTACCACCAGCGATTAGCTCCCATCCGAGCTTGATACGGCCAGTTTCAGGATCCATCGCTCGAGATCGGATAAGATCGTTGACAGTCAGCTTAATGGCTTTTTCAGGCGCTACTCCCTTCAGAACGAGGTCAACAACTAAAAAATAGGGTTTTACTTGCGAGAAATGGTACGTACGATAAGCTGAGGGCCAAGTCCACGGTAAAAACCAAAGAATCCTTCATTCACAAGGATTTTGCGGGCGCAATCAATGCTGTTCTTATATAACACTTGCCCAACCACTGTACTCCTCTGGTTCTGCATCCTTTCGCAAGAGTTCGAGAACAGATGTCTCTCAGGGTATGCAAAGTAAACTTACCGTGTCTGGGAAATGTGGAACCATCAAGGTTATTTGGGATACCTGAACACTAATTGCGACGATTGCAACATACCTTGACTACAACAGAATGTGAGTAAAACACTACAATAAAATTTTTGATACTCACCCATGTCGATGGGATATACAATAGTTGCTCCAACAGCACCAGCAAATCCTACAGAAAAACAAATTCTCCAGCAATGCAGCGTATGGTAAGAATAATGGCATACCTCCTTGGATGAAACTATAAGCAGAATGCGCGATCGCATGAAGTGTAGACGTAGCAGTTGGTTTTTTTGCTTCTACTGCATCGTAAGGTGCCACCCATCGCGGGTCGAGCAACTGGGCAAAGTCAAGGAGTGCTAGACGTTGATCACCATTGCCACGACCTGCGAAATGGAAAATGATGGACGCCTCCATAGGGGTGAATAATGAATATCGTGAACTAGAAGATGCATAATCAAGGAAATCTGATTGATTTATGCGACCATCTTTGCTTGAAGCGGTTGCTTCACGTATGATACTGTTCACGTTTGATAGTCAGTAAGTACGAGGTAGGAGAACATCATATTTACCGTTCGACCATGTCCATTTCTCTAATGACATTATGAAAAGCTATAACTTCAGAATAAGAGATACGTTGACCAGGTGATAATGTGCAAAGTGTAGGAAGTCTATCAATTACTGCGTCAGATAGTTTATGGCCTGCAATTTCCTGCGCGTATCGGTGTGAATGTTCAGAAAATGGGGCAGGATTAAAGATCAACGTACTAGGACGATGCGTTTGAATTCATCGGGTCTAATAAAGCCATCTTGGTCCTTGTCTAAATATTTGAACGCTTGGCGCAAGCGTTCTCCTTGCAATCCTTTCATGAGTTGGGTGAACTCGTTGTCTGGAACCTGGTTAAATACTCGACCTCAATTGACAGTCGTGCACTCACATCCAAGAACGTGTGTGCCATTCTTCTTTCCTAAGTAAAGTTTGACCCAATCACTGTCAAATGTGTTTATTAGGACGATGGTCTGCAGCAGGACCCCTAACTTTGAATTCACCAATCGAAATCAAACGGAATGGCATCTGAACCAATGTTGGCGCTCATAACATTCTTGAATTCGTCAAAATCAATATAACCAGAGTTGTCACTGAGAGCTCAATATGGATATGAAATCATGATAGCGGAATGAGGAGACGCACACGTCGAAAAATTGGAAAGCCATCCAGTAATCCGCATCCGGACGTTTGAGAAGCGTCTCAAACACGATGAAATCCTCCCAAGAAACTAATCCACGCTTTGAACTATCTGCTACCTTGAATAAAATAGCAAATTGCGCTTTCCCAATCTTAGAAAGGTCGCCAGTAGGTGCAATGGCATTGACGAAGCTGTCTGGGTCTAAATACCTGCACAAAAGATATGAGCAGTGACAAATATCTTGGCGGTTTCAACACTCACCGTTCACCATTAATTATCTTCGAGTTAATGTCAAATATACGCCTCCATCTTCTGAGTTCTGTCTCCGGGACACTGACGGCAGTTCTGACGGATTTTATAGCAGAAGCAGCAAGTGAGCTATCGGTATCACAGTGGACGACTGGAAAGACTGTAGACAGAATGCCCATTTTGAAAAATAGCCGTAGTGTAGGGTATCGGGAGGCAGAAGTGAATGAGCCTCGATATTAAATTGAGGGATAATAAAAATCTGTCCAAGTGGTGCGCGCGCGCGTAGAAGTAGTGTGTGGGGATGTATTACGTCAGCTTCCGATGCGCATTTAATGCGGAGAACATCGGAAGTGTACGGTAAGTAGGCTACCCTGGCTAAATCCGCGCTCGAGACTTGCTCAATGCTGAGTATTACATGCTACTTCGAACGGAAGTCTGAAGCTGATACAATACATCTCTTTTCCAGGGGCCACTGAACGAACTTTTCTAATTTCGGCATCGATTGGTCCACCTAACTTTTCTTCTACCCTCTGAGTTCGACGAATGTTTTTGAGAGACAGACATTAACACATGTATTTGCGGCTCACCCGTTTAATATCGATCTCAGCTTGTTCCGGCTCCAGTTCTCTTGTAAAACAATGGCAATGAATCGTCGGCATTGTTGAGTATACTTCTTGGAGTGCTTGAGTTGAGAGTACGCCCCGAAAGACATCCAGAAACATTATTGCAGTATCGGGCAAATTCATCACGAAATGATCTATTTTATTTCTAGGCAGATTGGCCTTTTCGGATGGTGTGGGTGTGCTATCGCTGCTAGGCTTGTCGCACGTTGTTTGTTTTTGAAGCTTCCGCAGTGCTGTTTTGCTCAACTTGGGCCCCGTGTAGGCAGGAAACGGAGTGTCATACACTCTCGTGAACGCATTGCGGATGAAATCTCGGCCGTCCTCGCAAAATGCCCTCACTTCGTCAGAAACCTGTCGCAGAATGAGAATGAGATCAACATCAGACACAGTGACTTACCTCATTATCCCTGATGTTTTGGCACAGATACATATAGCTAGCAGGATTCAAATCATTTGCCATGACCGCGCATCCCTTCTTACCGGCAGGAATGGCGAATGGCCCTACGCCGGCAAAGACATCCACAAGGACTTCACCAGGGTGGACTGATTGCACGATGCGGTCGTGCTCTGTATGAAGACGAGAGTTCCAATACACGCGAGAAAAATCGAAGGTAAAGCGACAATCGGATTCATGCTACAACATGAGGAAGCTGTCAGCAAACGCATTACTTTTGCAAAGAAATTGACGCAACATGTTCTACAATGAAATCAGGTTCTCCTGCAATCACCTCCATCTGGAAAAAACGGAACTGCGTGTCGATATTATCCAACTTGTTGACGACAGTTCTAATGGTCTTGTTTTTCTACGCCAGACTTCAGTACATGGATCAGATGAAGATCAATAAAAAGCTAACATCGAGAAAGAGTTGACCAATGGTGTTTTTGTAGGAAAGATAATCATCGTTTAGATTTACGTGTGCTTGAAACGTTTTCAGTTTACATTGCGATTTGGTAGTGCTCTCTCATGAACATACCAATGTGACCGGTAGCTGCAAACCCTACGGGGGCTCCCTCACGGAGCACTTCAGGGAGTATGGCCTGAAGCAATTCGCCTTGAATGCGATAGGAGGTGAACATTCACTAAACACTGATTCAAAGACGTACTCGCTGTCCAGTAATCATAATCCAAAACCAGATTATACTCCGTGAACCCATTGCCTTTGCTTTCTAATAGTTCCAATGATTCTTGAGATAATTGAGCTACCTTGCTGTTTGGTCAACGTCATACTCCAACTTCGAATGGCCAGTACTCACCTTGATCAGACACGCCCAAAAGTACCAGTCTGTCACCTTCTGGTGCAGAGGGATCGCTCACTACCGGCCTCACTTTCGGCAAACCTATGAGATATCTGGCAAGAATCCTTACGAATGATAGATAACTGACACAAATCCGATACATACTTTCGCGTCACTTCCGAATGTAAAATCAAAGCGATTCGAGAAGCGGGAACCCGTGCGGCAAGAACTGGGATAGACTTTTGGAACACAGTCTTGTCAAGAGGATGGAGCGGGCCATTGTATTTTGGTGGCGTAGTATCCAGGTGCGACCTCGAGTACAGTTTCCGGGACATTCCTGAACGAATTCGACCCACTAAAGGTGAAATTCTAAGCATAAAACGAACACGAGATAAACTTTGATAAATTAAGTAGAACGGCACATGGCAAAGGACCCTCGACACCCTTATGTGACAGAACATAAACTGTTTGTTGCTAAGGTAATTCGACGTCTTGATCAAATGTGATTTTCTCTTATTTGGACGGCGTTCATATATTCCGACAGCATCTTGTCTATGGACACAGGTCTACACCTAGTTATTCGGGGCTCAGCGTCAAGTTAACAAACATGTCTTCATCGGAACTGCCACCGTCCGAAGTTCTACAACATGTAGTCGATGTCCACTGTCATCCCACAGATGCACCCTCGATACTTCCCGAATCAATGGAGAAGTTAGATATAACAATCTGTGCTATGAGCTCAAAACCTTCAGATCAGCCACTGGTCTATAATTTAGCCAAATCGCATCCTCGGAAGGTGATCCCTTGCTTTGGTGCGTTGTATAAATCCTTTGTTTACTTATTTTCGGCTCATACTGTTCCCTGCTATTCCTTAGGCTACCATCCCTGGTTCTCTCATCTCGTTTGTCTCCGTGGAGATGTTTCCAAAGAGGATCATTACCGAGACTTATTCTGCGCATCTAGTGCTGAAGATCTCGAAGCCTTCAACGCTCTCTTGACAAGCCTTCCCTTGCCTATTCCCCTTGACAATCTCTTAGTCGACTTACGCCGGAACCTCCAAGAATTTCCTCACGCTATGCTGGGCGAAGTCGGTCTTGATCGCGCGTTCCGTATACCTTACGATTATAACGCGTCTCCCCGCAAGTTGTCCCCTTTCACGGTTCCAATCCAGCATCAGATCACAATTCTACAAGCACAAATGGACCTCGCAGTCGAACTAGGCAGAAATATCAGTCTACATAGTGTGAAAGCACACCAACCCACAATGGAACTGCTTGCTAACATGGAAACCAAACACGGTGTAGATCGCTGGAACAAAATCAGCTTAGATTTGCATAGTTGTGGATTTAAACCGGAGATGTTGAAAGATATACAGGTATCGAATCATATTCAATACATGTATATTTTGACCCGATCTTGACTGATGAACGAACCCAGAGGCGTTATGCGAACACATTCCTTTCATTGTCTACTGTGATAAACGGGCGGTCCCTTAATCATCTATCATTAATCAAGGTCTGTGATCCCCTTCGTATCCTGGTGGAATCCGATTACAACGACGTGGATATGTGTACTGAACAAACGTGGGGCATAATTCGCACTACAGCTGATGTCAAAGGTTGGACAATTGAGACAGAGTGGAATGAAAATGAAAATGATTCCTCAAAATGGGGAGTTGTTCGACGGTTGGAAGAAAATTGGTTAAGGTTCAAGGCTGGGCACCATTCTGCGAAGAAAAGGAAATAATGTATTGAGGTCCGTTCTACACACCACCTGCAATGTACTAGTATTCAGGCCGATCCTCCTTACCACAAGTAAGATACGATAAGTATGATACAGATTCCAATCACAACTCCTAGAATGACGGAATCCCGCCTTCGTCTGGACTTGATCATGGATACGAGGTTGTTGATACCGGGCAAAGTATCTGTTCACGTATTAGATGGTCACTTCGCGAACGAATGGTCAAGACGCACTGAGAGCATTACTAACACGGGTATTGATGCCTGATAATGAAGAACGTTGCCTAGCAAGATCTGCACGCGTCTCGTAGGCTTGACTTAACGGCGGAATTGATCATTATTGGGGGGTCGGGGAAGAGAAGGGGCGCTCACTTGATAAGATCATCTGTCATACGATGCGAGCTGTCGATCCTTCCTCGTTCGGCGAGCAATGAGTCAGCGGCGGAGGATTTGTATGCGCTACTCGGAACGGTTGAACGGTAAGTTACAGACAATACGAGTTGTAACGCACTCGATGTCATTTCTCACACCGCTCAGTAGATTTGCCTGGTCCAAAGCATTTTGAACGCTAGTCTGATGAATGTCATTGAGTATGAAATAGTAACACATGCAGAGTCAATCACTTTTGTACGCTTGAGTTCTCGAGAGTTGTCCTGGAACAGCTCTCGGTGTCTCTGTATTGCACGTAACATAGACGGTGAGAGGATTTCGGAATCGAGTGCAGCCAGTTGTTCATTAGTTTCTTCTAGCTGAGTAACTATGTAAGAGTGAATTCACGAAGACAGAAAACAGTGAAACAAAAACTCGCCTTTTCCAGGAGTTCCTCGGCTTCCATTTCAAGATCTTTCCACCTAGCTCTCGAACCTTCGGCTTCTACATCTTCTGAAGGACGTGAGATAGTCGAGACGAGCTGGGAGTAGGATGTGAGTTTGGTGTCGAAGAGATTTTCCAGTGTCCTGCACTGTCGGTGAAGTTGCTCGTAGCTGGACATCGGTTATTGGAAGAAAACGCACACTACAATAACAAGCGCTCATTGAAGCGCTTCAACGTCGGATGATCGGCTATCATTGGAATCCTGGCCTCGAGCCCAGTCAAACTATCACTGCGGGGATGAGCCCATTTTCTCACCATGAAAAGGCTGAAATTATTGTGGGCTTTTGTACAAAATTCTCCAAATATATGCATAGAGAATATTCTGAATAGTTCCATAGTTATATTGAGCAGAATATAAGGCTCATATGCAGCAATTTTTAAGAATAATCACAACAAAATATTGGTCTGATTATTCAAAATAATTGCAGGATAATTGCCATGCATATGACATGAGGTTGTTCAAAATAAGCTCTGCAAGGAAATTCTTTCTTTTGCAGATTTAAGGATGATCTCAGCAAGGTTATGCTGAACAAAGACTTTCCTTGCAGAGCTTATTTTGAACAACCTCATGTTATATGCATGGCAATTATTCTACAATTATTTTGAATAATTAGACCAATATCTTGTTGTGATTATTCTTAGAAATTGCTGCATATGAGCCTTATATTCTGCTCAATATAACTATGGAACTATTCAGAATATTCTCTATGCATATATTTGGAGAATTTTGTACAAAAGCCCACAATAATTTCAGCCTTTTCGTGGTGAGAAAATGGGCTCACCCCCGCAGTGTATGATTATCCAAGGTGCGCAGTGCCCTGCAGTTCCCAGCCATAGCTAGCCACAAGTAGCCAGTTTAAGAAATAACTTACTAGGCTTTGAAATTCCTTGGAACACTTAAATTTGAGACATTGTTACATAAAAAGAGTCGCAAACAAATCTTGATGTTTTGTATCAAGAACTCCAAGATCATTGTAGTCCCTCTAGATCCTTCTTGGAGCTTCTTGGATTCGTTCGTTACAGTTCGTTACGTGTCACTGGTGACGACGCAAGAGGTACGATTTTACCCAGCCTTAATGGTACCGCGTCAGTTTCCTTCACTTTTTTGTTTTTCGAAGGTGCGCCTTGGCAGCCTACACACTGTCATATAAGCCAGCCGCACTAAGCCTCTTCTGCAATGTCCACGCAGGGTTGATACAAGGATCATCAACCCTTGTGATTGCCAGTGGTCAGTAACAGTCCCGGAATGATCAACTCCAAGGAAGAATGCATTTACGCACACTGGGACCCGGTACAGGTTTCCCAGCAACCAGTAATGTGACCCTGGGTGGGACTATCAACCAGCCTAATCAAGCGATTAGGTGAAGACTACCCACTATAACTCCCTATGGTGCTGATTTGGGGCACAAAGACCATATGCTCGGGCGGTGTTCGAGCTAGAGACTTTGCGTATGTCAAAAATCCCAGTGCAAAGCTTGTGTAATGCCACCACCACGCCACACCACCGCCCCTATTTCCTTCAGTTTTTCTTCCCTGCGACTGTGTATCACCTACACTGATCATGATCATCGTTGAGTACTTGACGGTAGACATGCTGAGCAGATTTTGATTACATCGATGTCTATCGATGTACTAGGAGGTCTATTCTCTTCTTACTTCCGAACCTCAAAGATTGCTATGTAATCCTGCGACACATCAAGTTTACGACGCACGATTACGGATTTAGCAGAGTTCTGACAGCCACGACTTGTTGGTAAAGCTGATTCTGCATCGACTTCCTGCATCCTATGAGTGACTCTGAACCTTCCAGATTCATTTTGTACGTCTAAAGCTGCTGTAAGACGATCTAGATCATTTAACCTCATGCAAAGGACTCGGAATTCCAACGTTGCATGCATGTTTTTGAATGAAATAAACGTAAATTGACGGAAAGAATAGATCGACAAATCAAAAGGCGAAGAGTCCTTCATTCAGAACCTGAACCAACTTTTCGCAGATTGTTCAGCTGCTAGTTTCTTGGCCTAAAACAGCGCTCGTTAGTGAATTAGACCCTTTTCACGAGGGAATAAACACACCTGATCAACCATGCTACGACTTCCAGACTCTAGCGAATTGAAACGATCTTCCAGATCACCCAGCATTTGCCTTGACATATTGATTATATAAAAACATTCCTTGAATATTGTGAATGTTACGCACCCTCTTTCATTGAGGGCAGAAGTTAATCTATCATACAACGAGTTCTGCGTCGCAGCGGCTTGCTTCGCAACTTGTGAATGATCTCTTGCTGCATCATTGGCCAAAGCCTGGGATCTTGGTTGCTGTATAAGCACAGGTCTGTCGGACCCACCCACTAAAAAACAATCAATATTCAGTCAATTTGAATAGTACATAGATGGTAACCTACGCAGAGCATCGATTTGAGCGCCAGTCATCGATTGTCCGAAGTTGAACCATGAGCCCAAGATGGATGTAGGCCCTAGAGATACGGGTTGCGGCTGCGCAGGAACCACGGGTTTGGTACTGAGTAGGTCAATTGCGGGTGTTGTCTCGACGCGACGGAAATTGAACAACGTTCCGTAAGTCGCTTGGCGTATCAGTCCGGTCTCTGGATTTCGAGTCCATGCGAAAAAATCGCCAGTTTCATCGACAGTTATAGGCCTATACCAAGAAGCAAATAAGACCAGCAAATAGAACAAAGGGAGATAACGCACAAGTAGGTTATCGGTGGAAGAGCCATGTTGTGCAAACACTCTAAGTATGGTAGAGAATAAGCCCATGCTTCATGATCCTCTGTAAGCGCCACCAGAGCATAAGAGCCTGTAGATCAATTGCGTGTCAGTAAGCCAACCACCACATTGCCATTGTGCAACATACTCAGTTTCTGAACAATCTGAACGGTGAGAACTTTGCCCATTTTATGATTCCATTCGACTTTATTAATGCGCTCGCCGGTAATGTTGACATTACAGCGAACACCCTTCTTTCCAGCCATGACAAGTAGAACCGGAGCGCTAGGTGACATCAAGGAGGTATCCAGAGACGCTGCTAGCCTTGACCTATCGGCGGTACACCGACTTCCATTTTTGCTATTGATGATGAACATGCCTATAGGGTGAACAGGACCGTCGAACTTCACCACTTCTTCAGTGGGTCTCCAAAAGGAATCTAGCGATCGACCGAACGTGAAAACTTGAGAGGCTCCCGAATCATGGCCAGCAATGAGCCGAAGCGCAAGGCGATCCTCTGTATGTAAAGTTAAGAGTGGAAACAAATTGTGGCGCTAATATCATACCCTTGTCTATGGGACTTATGGTCCACTCAAGGGAAGTTATCGGATCTGTATCCGTGCCCGCATGTAGGGCAATTGAATGTCTGCTCTTAGCTTTCACGCCATGGCGTAGAATAACTGTCGGGCTTCTCATATCAATCACAAACAAACACCCATCGGCATAAGCGACAGCAAGAAAACCTGGGCATTTTTCAGTATGTGTACATCATCGTTTCTGATTTGACGATAGCCTACCGACGTCTGCAAGAGCACATGCTGATACCTGTCCTCGATTTGGTGAAAGAGCAAAGTATGGAGAGAATCTTGAAGTGAAATCAGGACTGGGAAAGACATGCCGCAGAGATAATAGCTCTGGATCAAGCTCTTCGAATGGAGGAAGAGGGTCTGGGGGTGATGTCAATTGATATAAAATAACCATTCCCGAAGACAGGACTACTGCGCATTCGAAAGACTCCGCCGCCATCTTGACATATTGGATAGTATGATCCTGCACAGGTAGCTTGGAAGCCACAGAAGCAGCCATTAGGACAGCGTTGGCGTCGATAGTGTGATTTGGCAATGTATTTGGAAAGTCGCAATCGATGGGATCCGGTTTGAACTTTTGTACCAACTGAGCGCTTACATCCCACATTTGAACTGAAAGATCAGCATGCCAGGTAATAGTTATACGAGGAGGGTGATACTAAAGTTAAGCTGTTGAGTATGACATGGTTTGGATCATCATTGAACTTCATACCTTGGAAACGTGATCAACAGGATCTGACCACGCGTAACCAGCTTTGAGGCTCAAGGCATGCGCGGGAGCGTCGGTTCGGATCAGAAGCGAATATGCGTCTTTAGTCAATGTTCGAATCACACCTCCCAGAAGCCCGCTGGTTCCATTACTGAGATATCCAGGGATCTGGAGACGACGAGGGTCATCATTTATCTGTAAGTCTTGCAAAGTGTTAGCCAAATCATCAAGGGTATCTCTTCCTTCCTCAGCCGGGAGTGGATCATCGTGAGCATGTTCAGCAAGGGCGGGTGGAGGGAATTCGTAGGCTTCGACTACTCGCGTCCCGGCTACTAACTCTTTGACTACTAGGATTGCAACTGCATCAAAAGATCCAGTAAAGTGAGGACTTTCGCGCGGTATAAGGATATAATCGTGAACCGTCCCGTGGATTTCATAGAAATAAGTATTCAGAGGTTCAACTGATGTTCGCATGCTCGATCTTATGTATGGATGCAAAGCAGGAGTATTTGATTGAGACGCAGGAGGGTCTGTGGGATTGAACGCAGGTAGCCAATGAACAGTGATACCTGGAGGATCTTCGAGACTTAGACCACCTAAAATGACAAGTGCGGTTTCACCACCCCTAGGATCCGATGAGTTTGGGAAAGAGCACCACGATAGTTTGAAGATAGGCTCTTCATTGGAAGCCGCATTTTTTTCACCCTCATGGGTAAGATGTGCTTCGAGTTGCTCTGCATTAACATTTTGCACGTCGAGATCGTTGAGAGTCCGCACGAGCAGAGGCTGGTCTTCATCCTCAATCGCCCAAAATGCTATGGACCCATCCGCATACCCAACGGCGAAGAAATGACCAGCTGGATGTATTGCCATGCAGGTCGCTTCAGGGCGACGATGGGTGAGGATATCCTAGTAATAAATATGAGCATCGCTGCCAATGTTTTTTGAAGTCTCCCGATGCCAACTCACACTACTTCCATACCCACACCCTCCTGGAGCTCCAGGAGGATATACAAGCTCATACGTTCGAAGAGTATTGCGATCACTCTAGAAACCCTGAGCGAAATATACACACATTCATAATGAAAGACTCACTAGATCGGACAGTACGACTCCCCCTGCAGCAGACTTACTCAGAATAGAAAAAGTTGCATAAGGTTAAGATGGCGCACCCCGGTAGATGACAAACAGGAGGTTTAAATCTCGAGGATGTGTCAAAGTATCTATCGCGATTCCACTTTCTTACCGCTCAATGAAATCAGAGTTCGGAAACATGAAATGCTTACGAAGTTGGCGTAGCAATCTCCGGCATTCCGCTTGCAGCCATTTTCTCTTCGTATAGTGTCCACATGTTCGGGATGCGATAAGATGATTTGCGAAGGCATTCCAAGTCATAGGTTAGGACTTCACCAGTTTGAAGGGCAATGAAAGCCTTAGATGTCAATGTCAGCAGCATCGCCCAAGGATCGAACTACGGACAAGACCAACATGCGAATGGGACGGTGAGATGGTGACTGAGCTGGGAAACGATAAGGGAACAAATGATGAAGAACAAAAGAGCCTTCCCTCACTTCGACTGGTCGAACCGTGTAGTCGCCAAAAGTTTTGGTTGGCCGTAAGTCGAAAGATCATAAATATAGAGCTTGTCGTGATCATCTGTGATAACACGATGTTGACATAGGGTTGTTTGTCAAAGGAGTTTGCATACCAAGGCATAACAACTTGAAAGTAGAAGGTGAGATGTGAAGTGTTTTCACTACGTTAAGGTCAGGAAGTGTGATTTTGCACGCAACGCCTGGCTTTCCCAGCAGCTCGATGCTTCCAGGAGTAGCTAGAATTCCCCTGAGCTTCCGCTATCAGCCTGAATTATGAAACACGCACCAACTGCCAAAAGACCAGCAATGGGCTCGTACGCAAGGGCAGTGACTTTCGACGCATATTCAATAGTCCTCAGCACTCCAGGATTCCAATCTTGTGGTTCATGCAAGTCGAGAGAGAGATCGATAAACGAGTCATGGTGTTTAAAAAACATGCTCATTGTATGTCAGACTCATCAATGATAATATCATCGACTTCAATACATAAAGCACATGTATAAAATGCATCAAGGAAATACGTTCAAAGCGAGAAGATGTGCGAAAAGGTGCGCTAATGATACAGAGTATGTCAAATGTATCCAGTATGTATATTGTAAAGAGAGTTAAGTATCATTATCTCATGGAAAATCTCGCTGTGTTGTAGCTGAAGAGGCTCCGCGTATCTTTCCCAACCAGCTACGTTTTTTTCCGTCAGCAGGCTGTCCTACACTAGACAAGGAAGCGCTATTCGAATAATCAGGTAGACTAGGAGGGGATTTCACGAAAACGGGATTGGAACGCTTGGGTGATGGCATGGGAATTGTAGGTCGATTTTGATGCCGTGCGGGTGTAAATCCTGTTTGGATATTACTGAGGACTCTGCGAATCTTCGGCGTTGCGTTTTCAGATCCTTTCTCGGCATCTCCTGGAAGGCTTTCTACTGTGAAAGCCTGTGGAGGGATTTCATATCCTTCAAAGTCATCAGGTGCTCGACGCTTCTTGCTTTGCGCCGCAGGAGCGGGTTCAGATTTGGGTTTGTCCTTCTTGGGTGACATGGCCCTGAGCACAGGTCCTAGTACGTTTCGCCTTTCTGGAGTTTTAGGTCTGGGCAACGCTGAAGGCACGGACACTACTCGGTTTAATCTGTCGGGAACCGCAGGGGCCAACACCCTATCGGAAGGGCCAGGAGTACCTACCATAGTATTTGAACGAGGGCGAGACGTGGATGCGGAGGTCGGAACCGAGGTTGAAGGAGACAAGGAAGATGTCGATGCGGAGGCAGGAGAAGATGAGGAAGGAATGCGTCGCTCAATCGTCGGAGCAGGAAGGGTGGCTTTGGCAGCGTTCAGTTTTGACTGAAGATTAGACACTTTCCGAGATAGAGACTCGACTTTCGTTTTCAGACTCTTGTTTTCCTTCATCAACCTGAAATAGCGTAGAATCAACTTGAAGCAGTTGACCAAATTGCCATCATCGCTTACCCTAGTTTGACATCGTCGTTTTCTTCAATTTCTTCGCATTTTCTTCTCAGCAGCTCCTCCATTTCATTGATACGTTCCTCTAATTCGGCCACCACGCCCTCTAGGTCCGGACGACCCCTCAAAGTCTCCACCTCATGGAGAAGTTGAGAAACTTCCCGTTTATGTTGGGTATTCTGGAGACTGAGATTAACCTCAGCTGCGCTGCAAGCCTTCTCGACTCTGGCTAAGTGGTTGTTGACGTTCTCTAGCTCAGTGCCCAGGTTTGTAATCGTGAGTTCGCTAGACAATGGTCAAACCACGATTCCAGAAGAAATGCTTAGGATGCCTACCTCTCACGGATTTGACTCTCCAGATGGCGGTTCAGGGATAATGATCGTTGATTTTTGGCTTCAAGGGTCGTCATTCCTCTTTCAGCAGTTTTCTTTTCTTCTTGCAACGTCTGGATTTGTGCAACCGCTTTCCGAATTTGGGTCTCAAGCGCCGAGACATTCTGACCCAGTTCGTTTACTCGCAGCTCTGCCTGTTCTTGACATTCTTTTGCGCTTTGGAGAGCTTCTTCGTAGAAAGATCGATCCTGAAGACGGCCACGAGCTTCCTCCTCCAACTTTTTCTGCAACGCGGAAGCCTGTTCTCGAGATTGATTCGCAGCTGTCGATTCTTGTTCGAGTCGTGTCTGCGTTTCCGCAAGCGTATTACGCGCTTCAGTCAGGACCTTTTCGTGTTCTTCACGAGCTTTTGCCAACCCGTCAATGTTACGCTGAACAAATTCTTCGGATTTGTTCAGTTTTTCACGTGTAATGGTCAGTTCCAAATTTGCAGCAGCTACTCGTTCTTCCAATTGCCGAGCCTCGTCTAAGTGTTTCCGACTAGCTGCTTCCAAGCTTTCCCTGATCTCCTTCAGGAGACTGAGCTCACGAATCGCCTCCCGAAGTTGTTCCTCCACTTGAGTCTTTGATTCGGCAGAGTCTGCTAATGACTGCTCATGTGTGACCTGGGACGAGTGGTGTCGGGCCTGAAGTTCATCGAAAGCAGTGGTTACTTCGACCAAACGTGACTGTAACTGCCCGAGTTCCTCGACATGCTTCATCTTCAGTTTCACCAAGTCTCCCTCCAAATCGTTGAGAGCCAGGTCCCTGTCCTTCTGACTTATTTGTTGCTGAAGATCCCGCAGAGCCACTCGATGCTCGGTTTCTTTGAGCGACAGCGAAGAGCGCGCGCTTTCGAGTTGAGATTCCAGCAACGCAATCGTGTCAGCCCGCTGCTTGATAGTGCTTGACGAGTCCTGTTGTAGGTTCTCCAATTGGGATGTAAGAGTAGAAACCTCAGTGACACGGAATCCGAGTTGATCCTCAAGTTCTCGAACTTGTCCTGATAAATCAATCTTGATCTGCACGAGATCTTCGGTAGACATCAAGCTCCGGGTCAATTCTGCCTGCGAGGACGCTAAAGATTCGGCTGTTCGTTTCGCATCCTGCTCCGAGGATTGCAGACGTTGTTTCACGTCTTCGAGAGCCTGATTGAGGGTCTGTACATTATGCAGCGTGTTACCGTGCTCTTCCAGGAGGCTCTGCATACGTGCCCGCATTTCCTCAATTCGACCATTCTCCACAGTCATCTTCTCCTTGGTCCTAGCCGAATTCAAAAACATCACTTCGATAATGGCCTCCTGCTCCTGATTCCTGTCCTCGAGGAGATTTTCCAGACGCTCTACATCTTCTTCCAATTTTTCAATTTTCAATATTGCTTCGTCTCGTTGATCCCTCGCGTCCGCACAGTCCTCGACCATGGCATCTTTTTGGGCCACTATCATTTCCATTTCTGTTGTCATTTCGGCCAATCTTTCCTCATGCAGCCTCAAGTTCGTCTCCAACCTTCGTATGTCATGCTGATGAATGCCGATCTGTTCCGTGCGGCGCATAACGCGGCCTTCCAGTTCTTCTATCTGGGAGCGGAGGGTTTTCGTAGCTTGGGTTGATGGCATATCAGAGAGTTGGTGGAACTGGAGTTGAGTATAGCGCGATTCTGCTTCTGTAAGTTCTTGTCGAGCAGAAGCAATTTCGGAATCGAGATTAGTGACCTGCACGCTGAGGGAATCGCGTTCGGACGTGACAGCCTCAAGCATCTGAGAAATTCTGACCATCGATGCGTTCAAATGGTCAACCTCATGTCTGGATTCTTGCTGTTCGGTATTAGCATCGTCAAGCTTTGCGCGCCACTCCATGTCAAGGGCTGAAAGACGAGACATAGTGTCGTTCCGTTGAGTGGTCGTTTCTTCAAGTAGTTGTATCGTGGTCGTAAGCCTGTCTTCTGCCTCGTGTAATCGAATTTCCGTCAGAGCAAGTCCATTGGATTTTTCTTCGTATGCAGAGCAAGCCGAATTCCGCTGCACTTCCAACTTTGTTCGATCTGTCTCCAGGTGACAAATAACAAGGCTGCAAACTAGGACCAAGCCTCGTAGGCGCTTAATTTCCTTCGACTGTCCTTCCGCTGTTAACATGCCGTCTTGAGATGACTTTTCCTCTTCTGAAGGGGTAATGCAGATCGAAGGAATGTTGCGGTCGAACTCGGGGGAAGCACGAGAAGCAGGTTTGGAAGAAAGAGAAGTAATTTTGGCTTCGAGTGCTGCGATAGTGAACTTCGACTCTGTTTCGAGGAAATGCATATCTCTTCGAAGACTATCTCGCTCGCCTCGAAGACGGTCGACCGCACCGAGTAATCGTTCCATATTTGCTACGGCTTCTGGATTCAGATCGGGTGTAATACTGTGAAGTTGATCAACAAGCTTGTATCATTCAAGATGTGAATATTACTCACCTTCTGGAATTTTGAATATCCCATGAGAGTCTACTCTGAGTCTCAAGCTCAGTAATTCTCCCTCTCCCTTCTTCCAAGTCGTTGAGGGCATTTTCCTTCTCGAGCACCAGCTCACTATTCCGGCCCTCAAGTTGGCTGACGCGTGAAATTTCTGATCTAAGTTTTTCTTCGCACTTGGCTAATTTCTCCTTCAACAAAGGTAGGTCGTGTGCATCTCCAATGAGACGTTCCAGCGCTTGGATCTTCGCGTCATCTTCGTCAATGCGCTTAATCAGTTCCTCCTCCCTCTCAAGTCCTTCTGCGCCACCCTGCTCTCGAAGGTATCGTAATTCTTCTTCCCGTTCTGTAAGCAGATTTTCCATTTCTACCATTCGTGTCTTCAGTCGTGCTTCTGACGCCATCTGATCGTTGTTCGCCTTGAGTGCATCACGCTGAGCGACTTCTAATCTGGCCTGAATGGTTTGCACTTCGGTGCTGCGGGAGACGAGCGCGTCGCGAAGTTCTGTGAGCTCATTTTCGAGTGTGGTGATTCGGAGATCGGATAGCGAAGATGATCGGTATCTGGCAGGTGTTTTGGGCGTATTTAGAGGGATTACTACGGTGGCCTTTGAAGTTGATTCAAGCTCTTTCACCCGAGCTTCCAGTTTCCTCTTTGCCTGCTCCATCTTCCCAAGTTGCGATTGTTGCCCCTCCGAACCTCGTGATAATGAGACCAGGGCGTTCTCCAGTTCCTTTGCCTCGAGATCCTTCAGTCGAAGTCTTTCTTCAGTGGAAGCTAGGGCGGCAGACGTATTTTGAACATTCAAGCTCGAGTTTTGAAGATCCAATCTGACTTTATTTAGAGAGGTCTCAAGTTGAAGCACTCGAGAGGTTTCGGTATTCAACTGACAGAAGAGTCAAAATATCGTCCTCTAGTTTCCACCGAAAGTACCTTTTGAATGGCGTCAATCATAGTCTGTTTCATCTCGTCCATTTCTTGGGCCTTCCTCATGAGTTCGCCCTGTTGCGCCGCAATCTGTGCGTCTTGAACGGACAGTTAGTCTTACGAATAACAGAGTCTATAACCACATGCCTTTGCTTGCTAATTTGTCCTTCATCGCCTGCATGCTTTCTGAAACGTCGTTCATCCCGAGAGTGAAGATGGACATGGCAGTCCCGGGACGATAACAAGACGATGACTTGCAACCGTCAGAGATCAACCTTGGTAGCACGTGGAAACGTTATCATGTGACCGCGCTTTCCAAATACAGTGACACTGCGGGGATGAGCCCATTTTCTCACCACGAAAAGGCTGAAATTATTGTGGGCTTTTGTACAAAATTCTCCAAATACACGCATAGAGAATATTCTGAATAGTTCCATAGTTATATTGAGCAGAATATAAGGCTCATATGCAGCAATTTTTAAGAATAATCACAACAAAATAT
>MU795026.1:0-84166 GCA_027886305.1 Lentinula aff. lateritia
GAGTTTAACAGTATTTCACGATTTTCAAGTTATTCAACCAAAATATTCACTTTCAGAGTCGGGGACTGCCGTGCGGGGCGCGGCGCTAAAGGATTTGGTATTTGTACAGTACGTGCTGTAGCTATAGGCCGAGATTGCTTCAATTCGCGCTCGCAATTGACATTCAATGCACCGCCAATATGGAGGTCTACTGGGATTTATTATCATTCATCGTTTTACCGGTTTACTCTACTTTTTTCCGCTTCACCTTATTCCCTTGCCCTTCTAACGGTGGTACACACTCTTCACCTTCTATACCGTCTGCGCCAGCCACTTGCGTTTTTCTTTTCCTGGACGTTCTCTTATTCTCCCTCCTCACGTCTTCCACCTCCTCTTTTCCACCCTGTTTCTCTTCCTCTTTTACACGCCTTTCCTTGCTTTCTTTTCTACCCTTCGGCTTCACTTTTTTCTCAACCTTCCCCTTCAACTGCGACTGCGACGTATTCGACGGTGCACTCGCAATTTGCACCACCTGCTTACACATCTGCGCTGCACCCTTGAACCTCTCCGATGCGAGCAGTAAGTCTGTTGCGCGAGTCCATGCCACTGAGTCCCAAATTGTTGCAACAACATTCTGAGGCTGAGGAATTTGTACTGCGGCATCCTCGGCGGCTAATGCCACCACCTTCCGCGCCTGCCGCGCACCCACCAATGCCAATTTCAACACTTCCCGCATCTGAGATGCGTTTAAACCTAGACTATTATCACTCCCATCGCACGCGCTGGATATCACATCGAGCAAAGTTTTGCAAAGGGCCTGGAGGTATTGAGTAACTTCGTCATGGATCTGCAAATTGATTATAGACAAAGCAGAGGAGAAGGGAGGCAGTACTCACGTCAAAGGGAGGTTCAGTAAGGAGATCGTGAATCAATTGATACGCTTGAAACTGTCGGTACAGATTCGCAGCCTTGCCCGAAATCTCCAACAGATCATTCCTCAGATCCCACGCAGCTGTTCTGGAACGCCGGAAAAATTGCTGGAAGAAGGATACATTGAGAGAAGAGTTTTTGCGGGATATGAAGTCGATCAGGGAGTGGCGGTATTGCACGACAACTTGGTCTTGCATTCCAGCGTGAAGCATCACTTGGGAGATGTAGATGCAGCAGTCGCTAAGGATGGAGAGATGGTCCGGTGAACGTTCTGTTCTGGCGCGTTTATGGAGTGTTTCAAAGATTGAGGTCACTTCTTGTTCTTCTCCTTCTCCTTCTTCCTTTCCTCCTCCTTCTTCTACCTTCTTTTCTTCAGCGGGAGCAAACTCTTTCGCCTTCCCTATTCTCGACCGAGCGATACCCCTAGCTTTATCCGAAAGCTGTTTCTCATCAGCTGTACTCCGCGTGATCAAATCAACCAACGGGATGATCAGTCGAACGATCAACGGACTCGAAGGTTGTTTCTTTATGAATATATCGATTAGATCAAGAACGCGATTTTTGAAATGCGTAGCTTCTCTTTGTGCGTCGAGATCTGTATATGAATCAAACATGTTTAGTTGGGGAAACCAGTTCTTATGAGGGAGCGTCTAAAGGACATACCTTTAGAAGCTTTCTTCTCATTCACCCTTGACCTGAACACTTCGGCGAGATGTTCGTCGATAGCCATCATTTGATCATCGTCCATGTATTCTTCTTCCTCGCTGTCCTCATCGTCCTCGTTCGCAGCCTTTATCCCGTTCACGGATAGCGCTTCTAGTATCCTCTGACGGAGCTCCTCGTCGACCTCTTCATTGTCGCTATCCTCGTTTTCGTCATCCCCTTCGTCGTCGTCGGATGATTGACTATCATCCTCAACGTCTTCACCATTAGCAGGTTTGTCCTCGTCCTCGTCATCTTCATCCTGATCCATCTCCTCATCCTCCGCTGCCGGATCTCGAGTTTCGAGTTGCTAGAAGAAAACAAATGAATATCAACGCCGAAAATTATAACGTCCCGTTTCGACTCACCGTTAGAATAAGGTCTATGGTACTACTCTTGACTTGTCCAGAGATCAACGAGAACACTTGGTTCCCGATAGTACGCATGTAGACTGTGGACTTTTCCATGAAACCAATGATAGTATCGACGATGGCGTCTATAGGCTCTGGTCCATCGTCGTCGCTGTCTTCTTCGTCTGCAGGAGCAGAAGCGGACGGACGTCCTTTTTGAGTCTTCCTCTTGACCTTATCCAAAGAAAATTCGCGTGCGGCAGCATCGGTACATAGCTGTATGATGAAAGCAAAAAAATTATCAGAAACAAGGGAAAAATTGCAACCCTCTGAGGCTAACAAAGGAAAGAAAACGCACTTCAATGGTTTCTAATGACACCACCTCCTCTGAACAAGATTGCTGCACCAAAGACGCAACTAAAAGAAGTTGCATTCCGCTCGCTGCTTCTTGTTGATTACCAGATACCTAGATATAAAAAGGTCAGCGAGATGTATACAACGTTACGAATCACGCCGTGCGTGCGCTGACTTTTTTGAGTTGAGCAACAACTTCTCTAACCTTCGCCCGCAAAACCTCTTCCTCTTCATCGATTTCCGCAATATACGAGACGTGTTTCGTGTCCTGTTTTAACTCTTCGATTGTTGATAGGACTTTGGTCACCCATAATTCTCCATCGGCAGCAAGTCCAGCAATTTTGACTTTTGTGTTGTCTGAGAGAGTGAAATGAGATATTTAGTACAAAGCAAAAGGCGAGAGAGAGGAAAGTAAGCAAGCTAACGAACCGCTCTCGATAGTCGTCATATGATTCGTAAGGTCCGCCAGACAGCTGAGAAGTTTATCCCTACATGCCTGGCGAAGCTCATCTGAAAATTGTGGTTTGGGTAATTGTTGAAGCTAAATCCGTCCGAGCATCATAAAAAACGGGGGAAAAAGACATTTGAAGAAATAACCTACACCGATAAAGCGACTTTTCTCCGACTTCTTTTTGACCACGTTAAGGCCGTTTACCACAAACCAATCCAGGACGGATTCCACCCATTCACCGGTCTTCGCTATAGAGCCGTTTCGAATCAAAGCAGATAGTTGGTCAATGATCCATCGTCTACGAGCGTTGATGATTTCCACCTCGACCCTACAGGCACCACCAAAGGTCAGAGATTGGCAACCGCAGATAAATGATATGGAAGGTCCAAAAAAACTCACTCGCTGTCATTTGCTTGAAATAACAGGTAAGCAATATACTGTTTGATATCGTCTGCATCCATGGTGGATATGATCGACTCAACCGTCTTCGTCTTTGTGATTTTATCAAACTGCTGAGAGCCATGAACTCCTGTGAGTTGAAGGATGAGGGCAAAGCCTAATTTTGGGTTGCGCTGAACAAACGTTTGAATTTCCGCTACCTGTGCATATGTATGTGGCGTCAATGACCATCAGAAGCCTTGAAGAGAGGATATATCTACAGTTTGTTTAGCGGCCTTGTGCAAATAACGATCCTGCTTCGATAGATGATTTATCCAAGTCCGCATGAAGTTCTTCGTGAAAAGCATAGGCATATTGTCTTCAGCGACGAGATGTAGTGCTTTTTGGAACACCTGGAATCCCCAATATTTGCGTTCCGGCGATGCAGTAGATGAAAATAGTGATTCTGAGATGAAAAATGAGACAAAGCACTGTTCATATAATTTTGGCATACCATCCACAACGATCCGGAAGAATTCTGGAAAGTTGCTTTTTACCGCATTTGAGGTGTTGAGCAAGCGATCCAACATGATATCCCACACGTAATGAAGCTGGGTTTTCCAGCCTCCAGCAGCTGCAGTCTTTGGAGCATCGGCGTCACCTCCGTCGTTATTGTAATCCTGATAACGATGTAAATCAAACGCCAGTCACTTCGTCATGGCGTTCACTTGCCTTCAAGATCAAAGCAAGAGTTTGAAGATTGGTATTGCTGAGCAAGTCCGGATTCTTGAACGTCGGAGAGAACAAGGGACGCCAGTTGAATTCCTCAAACGCGCTCTGCAGCTTGAGTGCCAAAGCGATCTTTTCCGGAGACCAAATTTTGTTTTCTATGAACAGATGATGTGCGGTAGCGTGTACAGCTTCGTCCTTCCATGGTACTTCAGCAGCTTTGAGACTATCAGCCGCCAAACTTATTGCCCACCAAGCGCTCTCCCTTAGCCATGACTTCTTTTCACCCAGAACGAGTAATTCCGTCAGCACTTGTTCGTATCCCTCGAAAGATGAAGCAAGAGTAGCAGAGGATTGGGAAGTGGGTAATGGCTTTGTCCGAACTATCAATCCGGACTGTATTATGGCAGTCATGCCAAAGAGACGTGCAAATAATATGTCTCGTTCCTCTTGGCCAGTCGTCGAGCCTTGGGATTTCGTTGCATCCATCATGAGCACAAATATTTGAGAGCATGTTACAGTATCTATTCGGGACAGCAACTGATAAAAGACGATCGGAAAAAAGCACTACACTGATGGTAGGAAGAACTCACCTCAGTCAATGCAACTGAGAAACCCAATCTACTGCTTTCCCTGGGACTCGCAAGGCCTCTTGTGAGACGTCTGACAGAGTATGACACGTCTTGTGCGTTCAAGGTCTCCAGAGCATCAGGCTTCTCATCGTTCCCTTCATCTTCCTCGCTGGGACTTGATGCTTCGAATTGGGCTTGAAAATGTTCCAGGGACGATATAAGTTTTACAGAGGCATCTAGACGGTCTTTTTTGGAGGAAGAAGAAAGGTGCCAGAATAATGGCAAGGTCGTGGACATCTTGACTGGGAACCGCTAGGCGGTCAAAATTTTTGGGAACATGGCTGACAAATTTGGCAATTTTGAGAAATTGGCGCCTTTCTTCGTTGGGACGCTTGTGGGAGTTGTAAAGACCAGGCGATATGCAACTTGCAAGTCATAATTATGAGGCTGTAAGCCTGGGTACTACTCTAATGCGAGAAATATACAACTAGTGACTAAATATTCATAACAACATTACAAGGATCAAACAACCTACTATACAGAGCTTCTTTCATTAGATGTAGGATACGATTGTGGGGTGCGAAGGCTGTGTATTATGCTCTTTAACCGATGTGGATGTAATGACCTTTAACACCCAGGTTACATTTTTCGCAGTCTGTGCGGGGTCCCATAGCGAAGCGGTGTTTTCGTGAAGGAGACAAGATAGTGGCACTCGAAGGAGAGTTAGGCATAGACATCGGGCTTTCATTCATAGGTGTAGAGGGTCGAGCGGCCAAGGAAAAGGCCATAGGGAATGGCGCGTTAGGTGTCGGAGGAAGAACATTTATAGACGGAGCCAAGTGCTGATGATAGGAGCTATTAGTAGTGGCTACTTGAGGCAAAGGCTGAGTAGCAGTGGCATAATCTGGACGGACATTGGACGGCCGAGAGAAAGATGTTTGTAACAGAGGAAGCTGTGGTCTTCCATACGTCGCAGTTAGAGGGACCGCGGTAGACGGATTTTGCTGAACAGTTTTCTATTAGTCTTAGTGGCAATAAACGAAAACCAAATACCAACTATTGGTTGATCAGCCATTGCATGATCCTCGAATGGTAAGCCCCCAGAAGCCCTAGTGCACAGCGGGCTGTCGATTGACAAGCTGCCGGCTTGTTGAACCCAGTCTTCAGATGGCTGTCGGCTACTGCCAGCTGAAGACGAGCTGCGCAAATAAATGGGTTGAGATGGATTGCATTCAATTTCGGTGGCCAATGTGAGGCGTTTCTTCGGCGAAGGATGAGTAACTACAAAGGAAAATCAAACAAGGCGCACCGATGGTCGACTTGGGGAATTTGTTTCGTCAGGAGAGCGCGCGCGTTTCATAGAGCTATACGCAGGCCGAAGAGAGCTTGAAGCAGACTGCATATCGACTTCCATCATGACAGACAGGCTTGGTTGTGGTGAAAGGTGAAGAGAGGAATCGAGTTGCCGTTCAGGAGAGAATGATTTTTTTGATTGGCAATCACTCTTTGTCACCAATTCATCAGATCATCATTCTCGCGTCTCTTTCAAAGGGTCAATGATTTCAGGTCGGGCACTGTCAGCGAAGGGAGATGTATTCGGAACACGACTACTTGCTTAGTTATACATACCTAGGTTATACACATATAGTACTCTATGTATCATAAAGCATACATACTTTTCTATGAATATCATGATCTTACTGCCTGACAGTTGGATTATCCTTGGACGTTGAGATTGCCTCTGGGAAGTTTGGGTTCACCCTCCTTGTATGGTTCACTCGTCTCTTCGCGAAGCATGTCATTCAACCAGGCTCCATTAGGGTGAATCTTCGTTCTCCTTGCACCATACATGACAGCCAGGTACAACCAAGCTGCAGCATTACCTAAGGGTATTATTTATCCAAAACATCAGATCCGGAGAACAGATCAAAACGTTGAACAGTACATACCGACAGTACCGACTTCATCCGACACATGTGTCTTGGCATAATCCGATACCTTCTGCCACAGGTCATCGTCTGTGTACAATTCAAGAAGGTGCTTCGCAACTGCAGCGTTGTCACCAGGAGCAGTTAGGTAGCCGCTCTTTCCATGCTCGACTTGCAAAGGTATACCGCCGGTCAAAGATGCGATGATAGGGACTCCAGCGTGAATAGCTTCTGAAACCTTTACTTCAAAGCCTTCGCGGGTAGACAGTTGAAGCGCAATTCTAGCGTTTGCCATAAGAGCATTCAATACTGAAAATGATGAGAGCTGTTCAGTGCATTTGGAAAACAGACAAACTCACATTGATCACTAGGCGGCAGTCTCATGACAACTATATCCTTTGCATATTCTCTATACGCATCGGAATAGATCAACTGCAGAACTTGATCGTAAATGAGGCTTGCATCAGGGTCATCTACAGCACCGTGGCCACAAATCAACAGTTGTGGAATATCTTCTTCACTCTTCGATTGAGGGGCATATAGTTTCCTAAATCGCGCGTAGGAGTCGATGACATTGGGAATACCCTTCGCCGGGTCAAATCGAGCAATCTGGATGATGTATTGGCGGATCGGCCACTTGAGCTCGTTCATCTTTTCCTTGATACAAAGACTACGGAACTCCCCCATGTAGTAAGCAGAGTCCCACGGGGCAAGTTCCTTGTTCAATCCATCGAGCCTAACACAGAAGTTTGTAAAAGTTAATCACATAGAGGTGAGAACCTGAACACACTGACCAGTCGGTAGCGGCCCCCAGAAGTGCAACTTTTTCGGCGGGGACATCGGCAGGTACGAATTTGTTCACGGGATGACCTAAAGAGATAGATTGTTCGATCACAAAGGACGCGAAGATAAATCAAGACTTACTGATGAACAAGTCAGCAAGCTGAATGTTATTCCATAAGTACTTCCACACTTCTTCCTGTGGAGAACCCGCTATGTGAACCAAACTTTCTTGTGTTAATAGAGACTGATAGAGCCGCAAACTGCCAACTCACTCGCTACGAATCTCGATATGAGAACGGTAGATTATGGGTAATTCTGGTCGGACTTTACGAATTAATGGAATGAGCCCCGGCATTTGAGGATCATCTGCCATTAGACGGATGAAGGGTAAGAACGATGATGGTATATCGACGAATGATTAACAGACCAATGAAAGCAACGTCTACCCCTCCCGCAGCCAAGGGACCTCCCTCGGCGGTCCATCGCAAACCATTCTTAAGGATCCATGCATCGAAATTGTCTTTGGCATCCTGGGTAAGCCTGAGATCAGGGGAGGCCACGCCTTGAAGTATATTGTGGTTGTTCTTTGTTGTCCTGAAAACGCTAGGCGACGGGTTCGGAACGTACCTAAGCCGAAGATATCAGAAATCATGTGGGGTTTTAAAGTGGTGTGGGGTAGACATCCAATTGACTTGAAGGAAGAAACTCACCACGCAGCATCAACATCAAGTAAGTTCAAGAATCTAATTAAGGCGTGGCGCATCTAGAACATCAAGGGTGAATCCTTCGCGATCACAGTTATTCCTGCTAAAACCCACCAAAGCGACACCACCTGAATACACAATCAATACGAATTCTGAATGAATAGCTACACGTTCATAACGCACCACCCTGGGGAGTAGAGGAGAAGAACCCAATCTTTATGTTCTTCTCCCGCAATTCATCGGCAAGTTTGTTAATTGCGTTCCATGTCCTGATGGGAAATAAGCATCCGGCCAAGAGGTATAGAGGAATGGCGTTACCCCGAGCCAACAGTTTTTCGGTATTCTTCTAGATCGTCTAATAAATGAATCTTTCCCGCAGCGTCTACGGTAACTTGGTTGCGAGGCCCAATAGTCAGGCGAGGATTGTTGTTGGGGCCGTAGTACATGAGGCATTTACGGGCGGCAGAGTCAGCTTGCTCATCAAGCGTTCGAGGGATTGGGAGTTTCCCACTGACGCCAACATTGAGGTGCGGGGCAACGGTAGCAAGATGACTCGCCTCGACGTAGACTGTAGGCGTCTCCGTACCTGAAGGGACATAAGATCCTGTCGTGGAAGAGATACGATGTTTGACGTTGGGTCTCGTCAAGGAGTCAGTGTGGAAAGTCTTGATGTTGAACACGATGGGAACAATGTCCAACTCTAACCAAAGTTTGGTACAAATATTGGGCACCTGTGTCAACAAGAATGAATCAGACGATATTCCAGTATACACAACACGTTACTGACGTCCTTTAGCAAAGAAAATGTAACTCCCGCTCCAAGGAATTTGCAGAGATGGTCGTTGGAGAATTTGCGTATCGTGTCCAGGATGCGATTCTCGATCTCTTTGCTCGTCTTCTCAAGAGTATTGGGGGAGTACGGCAAGAGTATGGAACTGAAGTCCGTATTATAGACTGAATCATGGATAGATAAAGCGATCTCGTATTGCGTGCCGTTATTGACAACGGCGCCGGCCACTCCCGCCCACATTGGCTGATTTTAAGATAGAAGGAGGATGGGCAGCATGAGCAGGGTTGACACGGTCACATTATGGAACAGCAGTTGCCCAGGGAGACAGAAAGAGAGAGACAGACAGATGGTTATTGATCACCGCACATCAGCAATAGCACACCAAGGAACTTACAGTAAGATGAACGAACGACGCAACATTGGGCTTCTGAGACGAAGAATGGGAAGAAAGCCTACGCCTAGCAGCAGCGGAAGAGACAGATTGGAATTTCTGACTAGGAGGAGCCATGGTGGTGGGGAAACAAAAACAATGACGTTGGGGGCTTATATACCCTCCGGCGCGCCCTGTATATGCATATGCCCATGCCCATGATCCAAAAGTGTGACATGAAGAATTCCAGAACATTTCTTCTTTTTCAATACATCTAGATGTCTGAAATGAGTCTCCGTCCTGCCTTCGGATTTAGACGACCTCGGAGCGACCTGAGTTTTTTCGTATGTAAGAGGAACCTAGATTCATGAACCTGAATTTCCTTTTTGGTCATCTTTGACCCAAACTCCCATCATGTCCAAATGCTCAGAATGTGCTGGTGCTGTTGTTTGGAATGAGGACGCTTCCTCCGATATCTGTATATCTTGTGGTACATTAACTGATCCTTCCCAACGCGTCCTTGCGAATAACGAGGATCAACTCGACAGTCAGTATTTTAACCCGTCTGCTTCGAATACTCTGAAGCGTTTGCGTGGCGGTTCTAGCTGGGCTTTGACCGGTGAAAGCAAGGAAGCAAGAGTTAAAAACAATACGGTACGTTTTACTACATCCCTAATTATGCGCTCTTAACGATCACCGTCTACTATAGTTAACTATGCATGGATTCATCAAGTCGTTGGCATTGTCTTTATCTGTGTCCGGTCTATCTCCCCGTGTTTGCAACTTGTTTGATCAAGCCATGGGGACAGCACAGTTCAAGTGGGGAACCAAGGCGAAAACAGTTGCCGGAGCTTGCCTATCCATTGCTTTACGAGAATCAAGTAGGCCAGATTCTCTCAAAGACATAGCATTCCTCATAGAGCAAAGCAATGTCAATCTGAAGCGGACTCTCTCTTCGGTCCTTTCAGCGCTGAAATTAACCTTGAAATCAAGTAGCCCAGCGCAGTTTCTCATTATTCTACAATCCCACCTTTCATCTATCCTACAAGCTCCTATGGATTCTTCAGGGATGGACATCTCGCTCTGGTCTGAACTTAAATCCCTGTCGATTCATTCTGCCGTCGAGACGGCTCGACTTTTCATCGATATATTGTCTCGCTCTGCTTCCGAATCAACCATCTTGCGGAATTCTCCTGCCGCAGCCGCCTGCGCTATATTCATCATGTCCCTCGAAGCGGAAAAGCGTGGGCCTTTGAGTTGTTTGGCCGATATCTCCGTTTGCTTCGCCGATTCATGCACAGTGGCGAAGGTGACCGTTATGAGTCGCTATCAAGCTCTACACAAAGAAGTGTGTAACTGGATTAAGGAAGTCGAATGGCTGGACTCCTATCAAAAACCTAATCAGCGGGCAAAGGTTTCCAAGAGATTGCTATGTGCTCGAGGGCTCAAAGATGTTCTCAACTGGAAAAATGTGCAATGGAAAAACCAAGTAGAGGCGGAAAGCAAGCTCAATCTCAATCTACAGTTGAATAACGTCGACAGTGATTCGGAGTCGGAATGTGGTTTCTCTCAGGACGCTCCTTTGGTTGTTCCCACGAATGAAGACACACGGCCGCCTCGAAAAAAGAAAAAAGTTCATTCAGCCGTGACAAATGGTGCTCAATTTCTTCTCAGTCCTTTAGACACCCCTGCATCTGCATCGTCAGGCGTTTCAACAACCTCCACGTCATCTTATCCCCAAAGCGTCTCATCTTCACATGGCAGAAACACCGTCGACCCTTTTGCGATGTCTTCTTATCTGCTGTCTGCCTCGTCTTTAGTCTCTGACACACGTGGATTGCCCTCCCGTCTGCAGCGATTATCAGTCGCACGTGGAGGCTCTGGTACAGATGTCATTCTTGACGACGAATTGCTTGCTGAAGGAGAATGGGAGACTATGCAGCGCACTTCCGAGGAGATGCAGCATCTGGAGCAGCGATGGCGCGATGACGGTACACTCGATACGATGGATAAAGCTAGTTTCAAAGCTTCGCAGAATCATGAAACAGCGAGACGGAAGGAGAAACAGACCCAGGCTCGTACTGACAGCCTCGCTGCAGACTCGGCACGCCATCCGGTCTCCAAGCGAATCAACCTGGAAGCTCTTTCGAGTTTCATGCTCAATCCCGGCGATGGCTTCGACCAGGCACTTGACCTGGATACATCCGAGATTCTAGGGCTCGAATTTCTCGAGGATGATTTGGACGATAAAGGCGCAGGTGATGAAATCCTCGTTCTTGACGAGGGAAACGAGGCTGACGCGTTTCATATGGCACCGGACACGGGAAGTGAAGATGAAATTACTGTTGATGATTGGCGACCCCCTTCTCCAGGCCTGAATAATACCTTCGATGATTACTATTCGTGAAGTTGCAATTCATGCTTCGTCTGTACATCTGGCCTGTTGAAGGTCCCTGCTATTTCATAGCCGGTGACCATCTTTATATATTCCAGCCTCGCCCTCCCCTCGTGTTTGGACGAATTATTGTAAATTTGGTATAACAACGTATCTTCAACATCTTATACCTATAGTCGCATGTGTACACAATATGTTCAAATCAATTTCCGCCTCAAGGGAAACTAAGCCGTGTGGATGGGAGATTTTTGTACTAGCAAATAAATGAATGATAGATTCACACTAAAGTAAAGGTAGGTAATACAAGGTGATGTATGCTAATGTCACCTCGTCCAATGAAGACTCGGACAGCTACACACGCGGAGCTATTTCCTCACCCTGATCCCATAGGTCAGGCGAGGAGTCATTGTCTGGTCGCAACAACGTTCCGTCAGCAGACCTCCCCTCGAGCTCAAGAATACTGGCGGAAGAAGATGGATCATCAGTGTAATGCCCCGGAGGGGACTGTGAGTTACCACCAAGGGCAGAATACCGTGATGCTGTGGAAGCATGCCGACTGAAGTGCACGGGGAGACCGTGCTCTGTCTCCCGTGTGATACGAGGGGCATAAGGCAGATGACACATATCTGCCGCTAGACTTGGGAAATACTTGAAGCAAAAAGGTGTCAGGTACATCGAGCATGGGCGGCGACTGCGGGATAATCACCCACCTGACGGTAAGAAAAGTAAGCCATAACGGTTCCAAGAAGCGATCCCACAACCACATCCTGCCAATGATCTAAAGAAATAACACATTCAAGTCTGTCGGCAAAGTCTGGAAAACATGGAGCATACGACGGTAATCCATAGTCCGCGAGATCGCCACCAAGGCTGCACCGGCGAAAGGCGTAAGAGATATCCAGGCTTTTCCCTACGAATCGGAGTGAAGATACGTGATGAGATGCAGAGTGTATAACTTACAACATGCCCCTTACGATCGAACAGATGAAGTTTACCGGCTAGATAAAACGCCAGGAACCCAAGACCGGCGAAGGACACTGCAATCGATGGGTTGAGTTTTCAAAGGCCGGGATCAGTTTGGAAAGATTCTTATTACTTGATGAATGCCCAGAAGGAAAGGAGCGAAAACCATCCCTCATGATGTACGAATCAGTTTGGGTACAAATTGCAGCACTTGATAGACTGGATATTGGATCTACTGATCCCGTTATAGGCTGACAACGATCAATGATATCTATGAAACCAAACCGCAGAGGGAATAATTGAGCATGTAAAAAAGACGAGCCGCGATGATAGATACCTGGTCGAGGCCTTCCGACCGTGATTTTCGTGAACTGGGTTATTGAGCCTGTCAATACGAGTCCCAAAACCACTGGAAAACAGGAAGGATTGGGATGCGATGAAGATAAGAGTCTAGACGGGATACGAACGTCCTAGAGTACCTGGAAGATGAAAGATGATAGGTACAGATGAACACGAGAAAACCAGAATCCAGGATACATACTATTGTGGAAATCCCACCACAAGCGAACAGTGATGAAGTTTATGATACATTGAATGGAGAATGGGGCTACAACGCTGATCAGATATAACGCAAGAACCTGAGGAAATCTCAACATAACAGATTGCGAGTCCAGTCGTCGGCCACGTACCGGGACCCGTTCATGTACCGCATAGCTAAGCTTTATAATGAAACTCATATATCGATACGTAGAGAGTAAAAGTACTTACGGATGTCTTAAACTAGTAGCAATTATTCTTAGTTGTGCCGTACATAATGAGGTGGGGCACTCACGAAATGTCAGTGAGCGAAAACAGTCTCTGAAATCCGTCGACCTTGTTCAACAAGTAGAATATTGCGCTAGACCGCTCGGTCAGAAGGAGTCAATATTTTTAATCGTGAACACAAGCGCGTACGCTAAACCGAAAGTTATGATCCTGCGTTGTTTGGCACCTCTTTTGTCATTCGAAAAGTCAACCGCAAGAGCAGAACTTCACAAACCAGTCAGGCGCATATGAAAGGAGAAGTTGTCTGTTATACGAGGAGTTAGAGGGCTTATTACCCAGAAGCGCGTAGGGCATCCTCAACGTCGGTGTCATACTTAAACAAAGGTAATTAACCGGCCGAATAGCGGCAATTTACTTCTATATCAACCTTCATGCACATGTCTTCCGACGCGTTATCCGCTCAATTCGAATGGAATCCAGGTCTATTTCTATCTCTGCTCGCGCTTCTGAGACCTGATAATTTAGCGAAACATCACAGACTACGATAACGTATTGAAACAAATTGCGGAGACAGACGTTGTCCAGTACGAGAACTTTACTGTCCTAGTGTCCATCTCGATTAACGATCATGACAGTGTTAAATGGGACTTGTTAAAAGATATAATAAAGCACAAAACTGAACAAGTCCATCCTGCATCCCTTCTCTTTCCGATTGTTCCTAATGATAGTTCATTCATTGGCAGAATATTTCCATGTTTTTGTTAAGTACAGCTTCTCCTCCTCCGGCCCCTTCTTTCAACGCAGTCCATATGCAAAATGGTGGTCTCAGACTTCCGCCATTCCCTCCTCGCCAGCAGAACAACATCAACATGATCGAAGCGCCCCAGAATTATCTGAACGAGGAGCAAACAAGAGCGCTGAAAGAGAGCATATTTGCACAGTTAGATACATTTGATTCGTGAGTATAACTCTTCAAGTCATTGAGCCTCTACTTGAAATTCATTCAGAGATCCTCCATTCACGATCCAACGCGTCTGCGAACTTTGTGTCGAACCTAAGAAACAATACAAGTCTATCGGCAAATATCTTCGAGCCGTTGAGAAATCTACGCTGGTTACGTCAACATGGGCAGAATTTCCACCTCTCACAGAGCAGGAAAAAGATGCAAATTTACGGAGCAAAATTGCTACAGGATCTCAACCACTATCTATACCAAGTACCCCGTTATTCTCTCCCATCCCATTCCTACACAACGATGCTCGACGATCCAAATCACGTAGCCCTCCACCATCTCCACTTGCTCTAAGCTCCGCAGTTGCCGTAAGTGGCGGTCATCCGGAGACGCTTTCCCTCGAGCCTGCGCCGCTAGGCTTAGTGGACGAGTTAGATGACCCACGTCCAGGACATATGAGCGATCATCCAACCGCATTGAGTGCAGTGACTACTGTGGATGATGGGAAAGAAGGTACACCGATTGTACAAAGTTTGCAATCTAGATTTGTGAAGGCGGAGGACGAAGATAGCACGATGGCCGTAGACGAGAATAAGGAGAACCAAAGCACATAATCTCCCAGCCAAAAGTCATGTAAAGTCTCTTTTGATTTTCTCAAGCATGGCACCCATGCGCAATTTCATGTTGGGCTGACCCCTTCCTCTTATTCCACCTCGACTATGTCCTCTGCCTGTGTTTGTGCCTCCTCGCCGGTTTAGTGGATCTGACTTGTATGTGTGGAGTGCCTCTCGAGAATAGGCTTTTCGAGTAAGCTCTCGGAGATCTGGAGCGTCGTGTTCCTTGGGCTGTTCCTTTGGCTGCTTCGATTGAGATGCGAATGCAAAATTGGGACGAGGTGGTCCACGCTGGAATTTCATAGGCAGTTTCGAGGTGGTGACAGTTTCATCTGCTGATTCCGATTCCTTGTCATCTTCTGCTTCCTTGTCAGCCACCTCATATTCTTCTTTTTGGGCATCATCGGTTTGAGTAGGTAAAGATCTAGATGGCAGTCCCATTTTTCGCCTTTCAGCTCTCCATTTACTCTTGATTTTCGTCTTTTCGACCCATGCCTTTTTAAGAGATTTTGCTAGAGATACGTGGATCAAATGGTTATGCCTTAAGACTTGAAACATTGATGAGAATCTCACCCTTCGCCTCAGGATAATGATTGAAGGAAGGAGGCTTTTTCTTCTTATGAAGTTCAGCAGCAGAGACGACCATTATTGAATGTGAGCAATGGAGTCGAGGCTCGAATAGATCAGAAATGGATTATAAATTGTTTCACACGAACGGCATTAAACCCAAAATGACTAGATTTCGACAAACAACATCTCTTTCCTCTCTTCTGTCATCTCTGTAAATCCTCCCCACTCAGTCCTTTTTTGTGTAATATTCCTGAACATCGCATGAACGTGCAGAACCTTAACTCTGTTGGTACGTCTTATCGTTGCCTTTTCATGGTTTTGACACGACAATCTATGCTCATTGTGGATACCTCATCCCTTAGACCCTTTCGCCGAAGAGGAACTTCTCGGAGGCACCCAAGACGTAGGCTCTGGGGCAGATTATATTCATATTCGTATTCAACAAAGAAATGGAAGGAAGACATTGACTACTGTACAGGGTTTGGCTAAACGTGGGTCTTCGTCATCCTTCCTGGAAAAGAATTTTCTAACCTTTTTTACAGAGTATGATCTCAAGAAGATCTTGAAAGCTTTCAAGAAGGTATTGTCGAAAATGGACTAATTTCCCTTATCAACTAGGATTCCTGACTTTTTCCGTCATTTGTCTTTCGTAGGAGTTTGCCTGCAATGGCACCATTCACAACGATGAGAAGTTAGGTGAAGTCATCCAACTGCAGGGCGACCAGCGATCCAAGATTTTGGACTTTCTTGTTGAGAATGATGTTGATAAGGTCACCATCAAGATGCACGGGTTCTGAGCTGTAAGCTACGCTCTTGTACGACTGCTTTTATACTCGGTACAGACCGGCCCCAATTTCTGCGAGTTCGACATAAACTAGGAACTTCTCTCGATTTATAGTTTCCTGTCCTATGTATCATTCCCTCAAATGAGTTTCTCTTGATATATGTGGCCATCTTGAGCTAAGATACACAAGCTACGCGAGCAATACTAATATGTCATTCACAGCAGTACATGAAGATAATTAGAGAAGTGTGACCTCTGAATGTATCGGTAAAACAATAGGCAGATAGAAGACTGGTAGCTGACTTATCTGAGACGACTACTTGATTTTGTCCAGCGGTCTGGTGGGAGAGCAATCAGTAGTTATTGCGTTGGTGAGAGTGGTAGAGCACCAACCGATTGAATCCTCCTCGTCTATCACAAGAGGTTAGTGGGATTTGCGCAATCTGAATACGTAGACTGACCTGTTCATATATTGACGCCATGTTCTAGTCTTCTTGATGTTCACAGTGCCTTCCTGGTTGCCTTCAACATGCTTTCCCTACAGATATGAAGACAATATAAGTTACAGAAATGATAGAAGAGACATCAGGCGGACCTTGGTAGTGCCAAATCCAGCCATACCCATGGCGGCTATCATAGCTGCATCGTCGTCATCTTCCACTGCTTCACCGACTTCAGTACCGTTGTTGAAGTACTCAGAATCTGGTTTGGAAGTCAAAGGGGAATCTGTAAGCCATACGTTAGCCACAGAGCGGTGACTTGAGAGGTCAGAACCGACCTAAGTGAGCCGATTCTTTGAGAGGTGGAACTTCTCGCTTTGAGGATCCCCTTTCGTGATCTCTCATATCTCTTTCTCTATCCCGGTCATGTTCACGATCCTTCTCTCGCGACTCCTCTGGCCTTCTTGGATCCCGTTCTCTTCGGTCTTCTCTGCGATAATCACGACGGTCTGAACAAAAAATTAAATAGAAAATAGAGAAATAGAAGGAGACAAAGTACCTCGGCGTTCACGGTCACTCCTACGAGGACTCCGGGACCTACTTGATCGCTTTTTAGGCTCGTCTCGATAGCCACTGCGCCCGCCTCGTGAGTACTTGTCGCCGCGGTTTCTATCTCTGTCCTCCCTTTCCCAGCTTCGATCTCGCCTACGGTGGTCGCGGGAAGACATAGGTTTTAACAACGTGACTCGAGTGACTCTTTTAGCTTTAACGCAAACTCTAACCTATTCTACGCGAGGCTGCCTTGGAAGTTCTATCTCATGGCTACTACTATTGGTAATTAGAATCGCAGAACTCCTTTATTCATGATACACTAAGGCTGAGAAGTTTTGCAGCTCTTTCCAAAGCACAACATATATTACTCAAACGTATACCGGCACTGACCACTCCCTCCGATATACGGCGGATGCTAATTCGTTATAAAGCTCAAGGTATTGCTGATGGTGGGTAATTCTCAAATACGCCTGCTAATTTTTAAAACTGATACATTCTTAGTGGCAATTATGTACGAAAACTTCGTACCAACAAGACAGGCACTCATTACTTTGACCCGCCCAAATTACCTGAGAGACAATCTCCGGGAGCTCACAAATGCAACTCTGAGTGGTGTGGTATTCACAAGTGAAGAGGTTGACTATTCAATATCTGGACCGCCTCCTTCCGTGTTCGGTACAGGTCCTCACGCTGGTGTGGACAATATGGGAAAGAACGTAGTGCTCTCTCCCTTTCCGAGCGGGACGCCTCCCCACATTGTTGAAGATGTCCTCAAAAAATATACACTGGCTGGTACCTATCAGGATTCAGTCCTTCTAATAAAGTCAGTCATCTCCATTCCATTTTTCGCTACCAAGTGAATAATGTTATCTTTCTTCGAAAATATAGGGCTGGTTCAAAAAACCCAATCACAATGCTAGTCAAGCTTGGGTCGGAATCGGAGGCGTATCGAGTCGTAAGGGATCTGCATATGAGAAATCCCCTAGAAAACGTGAGGTGGTCGCGGAATCTCCAGGCGCGTATTATACATTAAATTACCAGTATGTTGAGAACGATACAAAATGAAGACATTTCTTCACATTCTATCGACTTCAGCAACCTCGTCGATTCGCGTTCGTTGACCCTGTGTACAAAGGTACATAAATCATTGGAATTTCAGACCAAAAGACGTAGCGCTACGCACCATCCTAGCGTTGTCCCCTTCGTCTTCAGGTGATCTTCCACGCTTCAGTTTTCCTTCGGAGGTTTCTATCTCCTTCCAATCTTCTCCACCTCCCGCTACAGCTCCTGGCCCGTCTTGAGCATCTGCATACCGTTCTTCGACCGCTCTTCTCCTCTCAACTTCTAATTTCTGTGCTTGTGCACCCCAACCTCCTCGACCTGGGTCATAATCCTGCCTGTGCTCATCCCGAACCTGCCCACCACTCTTTCCGCGTCCGAATTGTCTTCCTTCTTTGTACCCTAAGTCCAGATCACATCGAATTATTCTTTCGTCGAGTTTAGTTCCGCTGACGTATCGCATACTGGCAAGAGCTTCGGTATGAGTATAATACTCTACAAAACAAAAGCCACACGGTGTTCTGCACCCCATGCCACACGTTACTAACGATCAGACGCAATCCGAAGTGTTGTACATACCTTGTGTTACGGTCAAGACCCATTATAATTCTTTTGATTCCTCCTCCGTCTGCGGCGTTGGCACATTTTGAAAATAACTCGTAAATCTGTTCTTCAGTAGTAAAAAAACTTAGATTCCCAATCTAAGTCCCGATAGGTTCAAGGTTATTCTTCGCCAACGGAAACAGTTTTCTGTCAAACGTACGTAGAGCGTGGTGGAATTTGAAAGCATTTCATTCTGTCTTTTACGGTCGACGCGGGCTTGAGAGTCTTTATAGTTGGACGGCTGGTCCAAAGGCTGGACTACATGGGCCATTCTTTCAGACAAATTTTTATAGTAGCAGATAAAGTCGAAGTTCAAAAGATAGAACACAAACTTTCGCACGGTTATGTACTTAATATTTTATAAACTGACAGTGTGATGCTCCTGGACATATATCATAATGGCTGGCCCTAAGAAATCAGTCATCATCGTTTCTTATTCTTCTACCCAGTCCTTCCTGTCGTCCTCGAGCTGGACTCAGATCCTCCAGACCCTTCATTCCCAGCTTCCTTTACGCAATATCCACTGGAAATCTGCATCCCGTCCTTCCATTAGGACTATTCATGAGCTCGACGTCTCTTTGGTCAATCTAGACACCATCCGCGACGAGCATACATCACAAATACCAACGACAGTACTGGAAAGGCCTTTACTTAACATATATGTCATTACCTGCGAAGTACATGTCATTTTTTATGTCCTTTACCTCTCCTACTTATATATGTCGGTCCTGGAAGAACAATGATCTTGAAGCATATCGCGCGACGGTGAAAAAGCAAATCAAAGAATGGCATGCGACTGTTTCTCCGCGCAAGAACCAGGAATGGCTTATCCTGCACGTCGTTCGTGCAGATACCCGAGTACAATCCGGAGCGTTCTTCACGCTCAAAGGCTCAGTTTTGGACAAAGTACGAGCGGACTTCAACACCGACAAGCGAGAACGGTGAGCTTACGTTTATTCATAATTCGTTACTTAGTTGTTAACTCCATCATCAGTTGTGTTCAGCTTGTTTGGTCCACTGGGACGAATAACCCAGCAGCATGGGCTGAATTTCTGAACAAACTCCGTGATGGTGTACTATCTGCTTTTGAGAGTGCTGTAATTCAACGGGAAGAGGATGTTAGGCGTTCTGAGGGTCAAAGACAAATGCCAGGATGGAATTTTTGCACTTTCTTTATTCTCAAAGTGCGTAATGATGACATCCGCAGTCTTGTTCCCTCGATAACTTGGACTTTAAGGAAAGCCTGGCGACCTCTTTCGAAGGTATGACTTTGTACGACGACGCCCTAGTGGTATATGAAGAACTCGAAATCTCGTTCTATCAAGTTTTGAAGGAAAAGAACCTATCTTGGTTTGGTACATTGATCACCCCTTCGCCAACCGATGATTCCGCACCATTACTTTCCATATCCAAGAAAACATACAAGGATCTCATCCTCGCAAATAACATATCGGTCTTTGATTTTCGAATATATGTCCTTTCTCGACAGTGCGAGCTCCTAGCGAAAGCGGGTCGCCTTACTGAAGTTTGCAAGAAAGTAGGAGTGTTCTTAAGTGCTTTTGGTCGAAGGTTACGAGAGATCGAGGTATGCATACGTTTCAATATCTCATATCTTCACCGAACACTCGAACATTCGTCAGTCGGAAATACCTCCGCTCTTCGTCGAATCATGGATTTACTCCTCTGCTCTGAGTGCTGTTGAGCAGTGTGATACTTGGAGCTCCAGTGTCGATTTGGACGCTAAACGCCCTGCGTTCAACGCTGGTAAAGCTGAGCTTCTCGAGCTTGCTCGAAACCAAGTGTGTATCTCTCATGCATGATAGTCATAAGCCCAGTCTTACTATCCTTTAAAGCTCGACATGCTTGGAATAGAAACCCGATTTCTTCCTTGTAAACCTCCATTCTCTAGTGCCTTGCTAGTGCCCAGACCTGAGAATCTTCAGCCCAAATCGACAGAGGGTATCAGCAATACGCAGCTCTCGACGGCATTAAAGGATCAGGACGCCTTCTATGACTTGTATATCCTGACCACTAATCGAGCCATCGACCTGTATGCAAAATCAGGCCGACGCAAATTTGCTCTCAAACTGCATGGCAGTCTTGCCGCCCTCGACCTGTGAGTCATTCATCTTGGGAGAATTTATTTTCATTATTACTGACAACCTCAAAGACATCGAGGACGGCTGGATACCGCTCTTGCGATATACAATTCCCTTCCTGCTCATTATGCTCCTCATTCATGGACGTCGTTGGAGGCGGTGATGCTGGCTAGGGCTTTGGAAACTCATGAAACAGCAGGGAAACCAAAAGATAGAGAATGGATACATGTCCTTCTTGCTTACTTCAAAACATATGCGGAGAGTGGCGGAGAAGAGTTGTTGCTGCCTGAGGAAAGTCAAGTGACATACGTCTCCCGGTTGATGAGTGCGCTAGAAACAGCAGTATCAAATCTCGACACGGGTTTGTGGGTTCTATACTTTACAGACGTGATCCGCTCATTTGTTATCCCAGATCTATCCCATCCAGATCATCCTGCGCTGAAGGTACAGGTATCCTCCGATGCTAATTTAGACGAAAGTAGAGATGGATCTTACGTAGAGGTTACTGTTCATAATCATCTACCATGTGTGAGTCTTTTTGTTTTCGTTTTGCCCCATCGTAATATTTCCATCCAGCCTATTCCTATCAGCGAAGTCTCTATCCTTCTTGCAGGGAGGGATTTGGAACGTTTTAGATTTACATCGCCCAGCGAGTCGCTCGCTCCGGGAAAGTCAAAGCTGAAACTTTTTTGCCCAGTACGTCTTTCAGGTACAAATTTGCACTGATCTCATAAAGGTGCTTTCAGATACCTTGTTACGGTAGCTTCCTGTTAGATAGCAGCGAGATCCGAATGAGGAGACTGCTTTTACAGTCTTCACATCGTAGAACAGGCCACAATGCTAAAAGTACTCGATATGCCGTCAAAGACGATAATCTCCTGGTCCGGATTCCTCGTGATCTTCTTGCTTTTGATGTTCGTCTTCGACAACCTCCCCTTGGTAAGTACATGTAGGTGTACATGAAGGCGTATTACTCATGAGTAACATCGCTAGTTGCACTTGGTGCACCACCGAGCTTGTTGGTCGTAATTACTACAGGAAGGAATGCAATATTGACCACTTCCTTCAATCTATCCGCGGCCTCAGTTGTTTTTGATTGCCAGGGGGTAACTTCAACCACCAGTATTACCGTTCTTTGCTCATTCTTATCATTCAACTAAACGTGACATATCCTCTACAGAAGGAATAATTCTTCCCGACAGCACATCTGATCGTATTTCACTCCGAGACCTACCAGAAGACAAAGAAATCGAGCTTCTCATCCCCCATTCTGACGTTTCCAGTTTCCATTCCATTGTAAGCCGCACAGTATCTTTGATATTTCTCAAATTGACTGCTGTGCCCAGAAAGTAGTCATTGAGGTGGATTATATCACAGATTCAGAACCATTGATTACACGAAGCTTGCGACTAACGCGAGTCATAAACACAACTCTACCTGTTTCTGTGAATGTGGAAGATTTCTTCAGAGGGAAAAGGTGCGCATACGTGTGGTGGAAATTCACAAAGCCGATTCTTACTGCTTCCCCTGATAGATTATTCTCAAAGTTCATAGTGTCTACTTTAAGTCATCAGCATGTACGGATATCGAATGCCCGTCTAGAGCCTCCCGACACCGAGAGTAGCGGGTTAAAGATATTAGCGTGTTCCTCCTTGAAGCGCGGCATCATTGTGAGACCTAAAATATAATATTAATCTGATACTTAACTTTCTTTTCAGACAGTCACCCCGGGACAACCAGCGCAATTCTTATTTCAAATCAACTCCAATGGGCCCGGTGAGTGCGCAATGTGTCCCAGAAGAGAATATCTAATCATTTTTCTCGTAGTTCGTGAAGCTTTAAGCTTGGATATCACTTATCGAATGCTTCGTGAAGGTATGCAGATTCCACGTATCCTCGCCTCCATCGGATTTCAGACTTTGCCCCGTAGAGGTTGAGTTTGTTGTCGAGGAAGCAGTTGAACGCGCGATAGTGGAAAACCCCGGTTGGAAAATGCATCGAATTCCATTAGTTAGTAAGTTGATTCAAATGCTGGAAATGGATGCAAGTTGGGTGGAAATATATGGGATATCCGGTGAACTACACATTCCTCAAGCGCCTGCTTCAGACGATGCTCTACGAGAGCCTATCGAGATTGTGCAGAAGGTTTGGACATTCGAACTTTCTATGGCACGTGTTAATTATCGAGCTACAGGCACTTCGAAGTCATAAGCACCCTGAAACTCCCACTGGTCCTTGGCACGATATTAAAATCCCTGTCGATGTACCTGTCATGAATGTAAGTCGTGTCAATGCCGAAGCAGTGGTCGACGTTTGGCTTAACACCTTCAGATCGTGGCTGCGGCGCAGATAAGAATAACACAAAGAGATTCAGCGTTATATGCTGGCCAACCTATTCCTGCTACCCTCACTGTTCATTCATCCTTTCATTGGGGCACCAGTGCTAATGACTGGGAACGGCAGTACATGATGCAGTACGATGTCGAAGAGATGGTCAAAGAGTGGCTTGTGAGCGGGAAGAAGCGTGGTACCTTCATAGCTACTGTAGGTGGCATCCTTTTTGGGACGTCTTATACATAGTAACCGATAGTGCCCCCTCCTTTCTAGGATGACGGCACGTTCACTGTACCGCTCACTTTGGTAGCGCTTCATCACGGAGAGTTTACATTACCGAAGGTGAGTCAATCGTGGTAGTTCCGCAATGTGGTTTTACAGTGACGAGGATCTATCTTGCTAGGTGACGATCAACGCGTTACCTCTCGCAAACGTGGTTACGATGGGATCTATGGCCATTCCGAACACGGAAACGTATCAGGTACACGGTGCAGAGAAAGTTTTGATATCGCCTCGGGGAGGTCGTAGTACATTCGTATTAGGTATGGGCTCAACATGAAAAGTGCACAGACCGTCTCTATGAAATTTGAGTTGGAAAATGTTTCAAATATGCGACGATCCTATCGGTCTGCTCTTCCGTTATAGCGTTGTAAAGTGAGATTCGAATCCCACCAACCGAACTACGGGCGATAGTAGGTTACATATAGTTCGCAAAATCAAGAGACAAACGTACCGATGCCCCTTTAAAGCTTTCATTCCTAGTGCTTCTGCACCAGCCAGAAATCTGGATTCAGCATTATCACCAAGGACATCAAAGACTACGTTCATCCAGCTTCCAGATCCTTCTTTGACTTTCGAGCGATAGACTCCTTTTTTTTCACCCTCTTGAAGTGCGGTATAAACTTTTTGGGCCTTCCTCCCATTGACAGACTCGAAATACTCCACTCCACCCAGCTTTTTGGATCTCTCTAGAACCAATCCAGCGATGTAAATAGACAAGGTCGAAGGAGTATTATACAAACTCCCTGCGTCCGCGTTGGTCTTGTAAGACATCGTGATAGGTACCGGAACAGCACCTAATTTCACTGCGGCGTCTACATCGACAATACAGTCCTGGCGAACGATCAGGATGGTTAATCCCGCAGGTCCGATATTCTTCTGAGCACCAGCAAAGATCACGGCATGATCAGCAATGCGAGGAATCTTCCTAGACATGAATGAGGAAGAATAATCCGCTACGAGAGGCCACAGGCCGCCTGCTGGCAGAAGATGGAATGGGAACGATGCAGGAGATTGTACATCGTCGGAGAACTGAACACCGTCCACTGTTTCGTTCTCACAGTAATAGATGAGCGCGGGATCAGCAGAAAAGTCGAAATCTTCATGTGCCGGAATATTATCATAGGATTTTGAGTCTTTAGACTTTTTACGGGCATCAACAGCGATATGGACAGATCCACCGCCCAGTCTTTTGGCTTCTTCCATAGCCTTTTTACTCCAAGACCCTGTGATCACGTAGTCTAGCACCCGCTGTTCATCAGAAAGATCTGGGTGAAGCAATCGATGCCGAGCTAGCAAGTTCAACACCACAGCAGAGAACTGCCCTGTTCCTCCGCCTTGGGTGAATATGATTTTGTGTGTAGGCGGAACGCCCAACTGGGTCCGGATATTGTTTTCGAGGTCAGCAACAAGGGAGGTAAACTCTTTGGAGCGATGAGAAATTTCTGCTACGCCAATCCCAGTTCCCTTGAAGTTAAATAACCCTTTGCAAGCTTCCTCGAGAACTGATTCCGGCAATGCAGAGGGCCCTGCGCCAAAATTGACTGGTCGAGCTTCTGCCATGATGAAAGTTTTCGGTCAAGTGCCGCAGTCAAGAAGTACTCATGAGTCATGGAAACAGTACAGGTTTATTTCGGGGGTTTATATAGTCGTAAATACGAGGAGATGAGTTACACGTATGCGAACAGCCAGAGCGCTGATTATGAGCGAGAGCGGTAAGAAAGCAAAGACACAGCAGGTAGCAGAATATTAATCATAGCTGCCAGGGAAAAAAGGGCAGCACCAAAGGTTTTTTAAACATATATATCATCGAAGCAGTTCCAGATGAGTGCGAAAATTGGATGCAGAAATCGAAGAGGGAATATCAGCGGAGATGCAGGTGTGAGAAATATATTAATGCATGCAGTCCGAAATCGAATAAATCATGGAATAAATCATGGCGGGAAATAGCCGCAACCAGATGCGGTGATACAGTACAGAAAGTCGAGTGAGACCTATACGCGTTTGGATGTTGCTGTATGTATATTGCTGATGTCAATGCGTTGGGACCTGATTATAGCAGAAGGTCGTGATAAGGTGATTCGTGATAGATATGCAAACCGGATAAAGCGTGGAAAAGCGAAAGCGAGATGAAGCGGTGCGAACCAGTTAATGAGCTGGTGAAGATGGATTAGAACTGCGGTATTTGTGCAAGTCGCAGGTAAATAGAGGCATGAGGTTGTGGAATGCAATGCGAGAACGAGGAAGTCGAGGTCGTGGTCGTGGTGTGGATGGAGCGAGTACGTGCCGATCTCTGAGTATAGATGGATGATGGGTCGAGTGAGTAGATGACCCAGAAGCAACCCGAAGAGGACTAGTGCGATGAAGAGAAGTTTTTCGTCGCCGAACAGGACCAGCACCGGAGCTTGCTTCTTCCACAACAGAAGTGGTGATTGGAAGCTCCGAGAGATCGGCAATGTCGGCTAGACCGTAGTCCTCGGAAGATGAGTCCATGGCAGATATCCATGATATATCATCAAAAGGATGAGACGACGATGACGATGATACGGACTGTACGGGACAGTCTACGCGGACGCAGTGGCGTCTGCGTTGATGAGCTCGACTACAGAGGCTCTCTGACGTTGTCTTGACGGTCTGCCAGAAATGTGCGGCGATAAGCTAGCGCGTCGAGGTAGAGAATGTGATTGCTTACAGAACTCGACGCGAGTTGGAAGGGAGATTTCAGACGCAGCGGAGGCGCACCATTGAGTGCAGACTGTATGAAAATACGTGTTCAGTAATGATCTTATGATAAGGACCAGAGATAACGAACATTAGAGGCCTGTGGCCAATATGTAGGATGTATAAAAGAGCTTGAGCTGGATGGAACAATGGCGTGCATTTCTGTAGAGCTGTTTGGCTGAGATTGGTAGTCCAAGCGCAAAGTGGGAACAAATAATGATACAATGAAGGCGTGAGGTTTATATAAAGTTAGGTGGTCACCGCGTTATGATTCATGGACGAACAAAAGGACAATGGGAATGACAATGGTAAAATTGAGAGAACGCCTTGTTTAGATAAGCCCCGAGTCGCTTTGTCCCCTTTCCCACGAATATTATGGTTACCAGTCCCCATTTCCATTCTAGGGATGCTGCGATGTCGAAAGCCTGGAACGAGCCGCAGCTTTGTCCTTCCCCATGGCACGACGGCACGATGCTATCGTCCTCCATATGGTAGTCAACTAACACTTAGGTCCTCTTAGGCCGCGTAACCCTGCAAGATGCTTGAGTACATGTAGCCCCCAATTTCCTAAGGGCCTCAAAGTCTACTTTCTCAGCGTATCTTTTCGCGTGAAATTCAACAATCTCTAATTGTTCAAAAAAACAACAAGAACTGTCAATCCATTGCACGCACACACGCTGAAAACTCGTGTTAGCTCGACTCATGGCGCGCCCGTGGAAGAGCGGTACTTTGCTCAATTAGTGATATAGGCTTGTGCACTTCTAATGCGATGATTATGTCGGTTCAAGACTGATTCCAGAAGTTCGACATCGCATCCCGGAGCTTTGAAAGAGAAACCGCCAGGAAACCGCCGCTGTGTAAGGGTACTATACTTTCCATGAGCCGTCATTGTAAAAGTAATGCTTTGTATCAGCTAGATTCAGTAGTATGAAGATTCAGAACAAAGACCCAAGGAAAACGAGTTAAGAGAGTAAGAAAGCCGGATCGATGGTCGTAGTACTCCCACAAAAATGCCAAGTATATTCAATGGAATTTCATGAACGTAGTTTGATAATGTAGTTGGTTGTCGCATCTCGCATGTGTCTAACATCATTCAATCTGAAGCATGGATAGAGGCTCACAGTTTGAGCTCGAGTTGAAGTACGTGGTGACCGTAATGAAGGAAATATTGAATACAGATTTTAGATGCGAGCGCATCGGGCCAAAGAAGAGATCGTTTATTCATTTGTAGTCCGACATTCCAAGTGGTTGTATTTCCTGTAGTTCCTGTATAGACAGCCTCGTTCTATCGGATGATAACACAAAAGCGGACAAAGCTCTGGGATGCGATAGAGGGGAAGCCGTGCTCCGGAATGGATGCACCAGCTGAAATGTTTGGATCATGGTGGCCAATCAGAAAAGCAAGATATGGCTTTTGGCTAACCGGGACGATGTGGTAGCGAACGCGAGCTAAGGACGAAGCACAGTAGGAAGAATTCCCAATTATGACAAGAGGAATATTGGAAGCCTCACAATCACACGCTCGTCTACTCGTCAACGTATTTTCTTGAATGCGTCCACCGAACACCGAGGTCGAGTCAACTGTCATGAAGGTCTTTTCCCGATGCTTCCCGTTTATCCATGGACCGCCGATGCAGTTGAAATGAGATTCAAAGGTCCAAGAAACCTGATTGCCCGCTCTGCGTATGTCCGAGTTATTCTCTATGTAGATACACCATGGATTACTGTCTCGATTCAGCTCAGCAACTGGGATATCTGGTGGCCATAAGCGCCATTTTGGGAGGCTTGGAATTGAAATTTGAACGGCGTTCAGAAGAACATCTAATGGAAGTTGCTCAACGTTAAGACCCAACATCTGAGGCCTTGAGCTTGAGCTTGAGCTTGAGGATCGACCAAAGGGGAAGCTTCAGGGAAAAAATATAGTATTCGAAGAGGCTAGTCAAGCATATGAGCCACAGTACAGTGGATATCGATAGATGGTTTAACTCACCTTGACTTCAAAAGTCGTCCTTGCGCGGTCGCGCGAATAACACTTGAGGGGCCTTGACTTTACAAACTCTTCAAGCTTACTCCTTTCGCTCTTTGGCGCCTTTGCGTTCGGTTATATTCTGGATATGCCTAAATACGAAATGAATTTCAGTGTGTGATACAGCCAGGACAGAAGGTGCAAATGTAGGTTTGACCTCACCAAAGCGGGATTTGTAACGCAGAAATAGGCAGGAAATATCCTTGAAAACTTGACAGGAAGGCCTGTCCAAAAATAGTAATCTTCGATCCTCTCACTTACCTTCATGATGTTCGATCAGCAATGTTGAATGTTATAAAACTTTGCAGGCGGTACTCCCATGCCTTCAAGTTGATATCTCATCTATCTCACTTCATCTGCTCTCAGTGAGAGGAGATGAGATGAGATAGATGAGATAACAACATTCTTTGACATTATATTGAGCAACGATTTGCCATGCTAACTGTGATAGGAGGGACAAATATAGAAATGCGGAGCACTCCTAACCTGAGATGAACACATTGCTGAGAACTGTGTCAATAGAGAAGAGGACGTAGTCCAGGAAGAGGTTTGAATAAGTTTTGCCAAAAGTACGCCACCACAATTCATCTTTTATACCGTTCATGGTATAAAATTGTTGTATTGAAAGCATGGTTAAGAACCCTGCATCGCTCCAAGGCCTCAGACTGGTTATCTATGATGAGTTGAGAATTGAACATCACTCGTTTTCTCGATGACTCGCTGAAATGTAATACAAATATACACGTAAGTACGTTCTTCCGTGGTATCATCTAATATACTTACAATGCATATTCATCATGCTGCTCCAGATCATATCGGTTCTTCCCAGAACGGAGCTCGACAGCTCGTAGATCGTGCTTGGTATTTGTCGTCCCAAAGATTGGTAAAACCACTTTGACCTCTTGTTACAACCTCGCTTACCACCCATATTTTTTCATCAGCTGTAATGATTTTGCTCTTTCCTAAAAATCTTCGTGAGTGAACGCCGTCGTTCACTGCCTCGCCCTCGCGCCACATTCTTTTCGGAGAGACACGGCGGAGGGAGCAAGAAGGTGAGTCATTTTTTCTCCGTGTTTTCCTCGTTTCTCTTATCAGCGTACCGTCAGCTTCAATTCATCTGACCAGATGTATCAGAACAATCACACGTTTACATCCTTGTTCATGGGATCATCCAGTTTTCAAACGCAATATTTTCAGAGTGATTCGGGAAACGATGATCCGTCTGTTCGGCGAGAGGGATGATAGCACGATAGCAGCCGATTCTGGGAACAGCAAACACTGCAGCGAATGGGCATGTTGAATGTAGGCTCATGATGATCTATCCTATCCTTTTTGAAAGTACCTCGTGGAAGTCCCGATTTGTTTGAGTATCTCGAATTTTCAAGTCATGTTATAGATTAGGATATCTATTGCCTCGACTAGGAGATTTTGAGTATGATACAAATGTAGTTTTACTTGAATGTTCGTAAATGACAATGAGAAAATGTGCAGAAATAGTAGGGCACAAAGCAAGCAACCAATGACCCAAAAACCAGCAACGATCAGGATCATTTAATCAATCTCCTCCATTGCAGAGCTAGCGGTGGCCTCCAACGGTGGTGGTGCGTCATTGGTCGAAGCATCAGCAGCTGCCTCTTCTTCTTCGTCAACGTCAAGACCCAGCCTAAGTGAAATGAACAGTGAGCAACTACAAAAGTAAAACAGCCATTAATGCAAACTTACGAGATCATACGGTGTATACGTTTGGCGAACGATGTTGGCTCATCAAGAGCAAAGCCAGACGTGAGCAGAGCAGTCTCGAAGAGAAGGTAGGTGAGGTCACGGACAGACTTGTCAGCCTTGTCCTCCGCAACCTTGCGCTTCAGCTCCTTGATAATGGGATTGGAAGGGTTAAGCTCGAGCGTCTTCTTCGACGCCATGTAGGATGACATTGAAGAGTCACGAAGAGCCTGAGCTTTCATGATACGCTCCTAGAGAGATATTTAGCGACACATTTCAAGAATAAAAACAATACGACGAACCATATTTGATGACCAGCCGAACTGACCAGTAACGAGGACACAAGGTGAGTCGGTGATACGGTTCGAGATGACGACCTTCTCAACCTTGTCACCGAGAGCATCCTTAACGACAGTGCAAAGTTCGCTGAAGGCAGTGGTTTCGGCCTCACGGGCCTTCTTCTCCTCTTCGGTCTCCTCAAGTTCAAGACCCTCCTTCGAGACACAAACGAGCTTCTTGTCATCGAATTCCTTCAACTGGGTGATGGCATACTCATCAATGGGGTCAACGAGGAGAAGAACTTCGAAGCCCTTCTTCTTAAGGACTTCGAGGAACGGAGAGTCGCGAGTAGCAGCAAGAGATTCACCGGTGAGGTAGTAGATTGACTTCTGAACTTCAGGCATCCGAGTAATGTAATCTACGATGAGTGTTAGTGATAAGCGACGTGGAAAACGAGAAATATAATCCTACCCTTGAGCGAGGTTTGCTCATCGGTAGACTTGGTAGAGAAGAAGCGCAAGAATTCGGCGAGCTTGCTGCGGTTCTGCGCGTCTTCATGGATACCGAGTTTCAAGTTCTTGCCGAAAGATTCGTAGAACTTGTTGAAATTGTCCTTGTCCTCTGCAATCTCAGAGAACATGTCCATGCACTTCTTAACAATGTTCTTGCGAATGACCTTGAGAATTTTGTTCTGCTGCAACGTCTCACGAGAGATGTTGAGAGGCAAATCCTCGGAATCAACGATACCCTTGACGAAGTTGAGATACTCGGGGATGATATCCTCGCAATCATCCATGATGAAGACACGACGGACGTAGAGCTTGATGTTGTTACGCTTCTTCTTCGACTCGAAGAGATCGAAGGGAGCACTGAAATATTGTTAAGTAACGCATTGAAGACCCAAGAATGTATTCCATACCGTTTCGGAACGAAAAGGATAGCCTTGAATTCAAGCTGACCTTCGACAGAGAAATGCTTTACAGAAAGATGGTCTTCCCAGTCGTTGGTCAAGCTCTTGTAGAACGCCGAATACTCATCAGGCGTGATATCGCTAGGGTTACGTGTCCAAATGGGCTTCGTCTTGTTGAGCTCCTCGTTAGTGGTCTCAACTTCCTTGATCTTCTTTGTCTTCTTATCTTTAGGCTTTTCCTCATCGTCAACCTCCTCGATCTTGGGCTTGTTCTCAGCGTCCTCTTCCTCTTCCGCCTCGTCATCGCTGACTTCCTGCAAATAATGTTAGTGATACACGTAAGATGCAACCGTGAGTATCTCGCCTTCTCGACTTCCTTGGTCACAGCGAGCTGGATAGGGTAGGAAATGAATTCCGAGTGCTTCTTCACAATATCCTTGATCCTCTTTTCCTCCAGGTACTCGAGCTGATCCTCCTTCAAGTGTAGTCGAATCTCACTACCACGACCAAGAGGAGGGTTGGTAGTGTCCTGGGTGATAGTGAAGGTGCCTCCAGCGGCAGATTCCCAAATGTACTGCTCATCGTCATTGTGCTTAGATATAACCTGAACACGTTCGGCAACCAAGTATGCGGAGTAGAAACCGACACCAAATTGACCGATCATGGAGATATCGGCACCAGAGCTCAAAGCTTCCATGAAGCCCTATAATAGATTCAACTCAATCCGATTAAGATTAACTGATTGACCAAGAATTACGAACCTTTGTTCCGGATTTTGCGATGGTACCCAAGTTGTTGACCATGTCAGCCTTGGTCATACCAATACCAGTATCGCGGATGGAGAGGATCTTTCCCTCCTTGTCCGGGATGATGCGAATGACGAGGTCCTTGCCAGTGTCAAGCACTGAAGGGTCAGTCAGAGACGCGTATCGGATTTTGTCGAGGGCATCAGAGGCATTGGAGATGAGTTCACGAAGGAAGATCTCCTTGTTCGAATAGAAAGTATCTAAGAAAGTATTGATCAGTTTTTCTTTCGACTTGCCTTACATGAGAAACTTACTGATGATAAGGTCCAAGAGCTGAGAGATCTCAGCTTGGAATCCAAAGCTTTCTGTCGCCATTGATGCTAAAGGAATATCAGTGAAAGCACGAATTAAACACGTATGAGGACGTACATATTTTTTAGCAGATGGAAGATAGAAAAATGCAAAGGGAGGAGTTACTGATAGGCGCGTCTTCTCTCCTTGTTTTTATATTCCCAGAGAACCTTCTCGAAAAATGCTAACCCTAAAGCCTCATTTACTAATTACCAAATTTGGAAAGATAAAGAACATTCGCGAACCGCACCGAATTCAGTGGAAAAAGAGGTATGTATACAGGACAATGTAATGCATTAATTCTACAAGATCGGGGGGCTGAGTGGGCTGAGTGGACTTTGTGACAGTTCAGAAATCAAGCCTTGTCGCCCGCTGACCTGTGCGCGCAGCTGCTCCACCATTATCTCGAGCTCCTCGACTTCCTCTAACAGTTCCGTATTCCTTTCCTGTAGTCGCTTATTAGCGTTCATCAACGCGGACTTGTCAGCTGTGACGGAGGCCAAAGTCATAGCAGAATATCGTGCGGAACGGTCTTCTAGTCGTTCCTGCGCTTGTCGGGATTCCAAGCTTTGGATTTGACGCCGGTGTTGCCTGATCGAACGTTCTCAGTAAGGAGAATTTTAGCAAACAGTGAAATTAGCAGCGGACCTTGCCTGGTCCTCCATTTGCATCTGACTCTGTTCGAGACTTTCAAGTCGCATACTCATTTGTTTCCACTGACTTTTCATCAAATCAATATCCTCACCGCGACGCTTGAATTTGTCGAAATCAGCATCCCTAAGAGGGTATTGATAATGACCAGATCATAGAACCGGTAGAGACCTACCATAGACGTTGCATTTTGCGAGACTGTTCGATCTGAGCCTCGTAATCATACAGACGGTCGATCTTGTGTTGATGCTCTTTGATAAATGTTTGGAGCTTGAACACTTCCGCATTGGCTTCAGCTAGTAGCGTGCTCTGCGCAGAAAATTGTGCCTTGTGAAGTAGTGAAATATCGTCAATGGCAAACCTTAGTGATACAGACACATTAGTAGTTACCTCGATTTCTTTCCGAGTAGTACGAAGGGTAGCGGCCTCAATTACCCAGGTTCTTTTTTCTTCCCTAAACTCTCGCAGTTTGGTTTGCAATTCCGAGCTCCAGTCGGTGTGTTTTTGTCTGGCAGAGGAAGCAAGTTGTTTGTGCTCCCGGAGCTCCTTTTCCAAACGAACCACCTGGGTTCGGTAATTTCGTAGTTTGTTGTACTGTACCGGTAGTTATGATCACCGTAGAACAATTCGAAGATACCCACTTACCAATCCCTGTCTTTCCACCTCTGCATTCCTTGATATGATGCGATCCTGGAATAATCGACCAATATGTTTCACATTCTCTCTTGACAGCCAGAGCTCGAAATTGAGCTCGTTTCGAAGGGTGAGCACCTCTCTCTGGAGACCAGAGATGGCTTGTGTGACACGTGAGGGGGTAGGCGGATTGTCCGGTTCAGACACCGACTCATCCGCGTCAGACGTATGTTTCGACGCCGTCGAGGCGTCATCAGCTGTAAATATGTTCCGAGGCCATGGTTGCGTTATGGGTTCCGCTTTAATATCTGCAGTGGATTTAAGGAGTACAGATGTCGCAACCATACTTTGAAGAGATAAACGTGTTTCATTCGGGCGAGTGCTGGCGGGTTCTGTAGGTGCAGGCGTTCGGTCTTCGTCGCCGGACGACGCATACTCTGAAGGTAATTTTTCGCGATAACGTTCGCGAAATGCAATAGACGTGTACCTAACGTCAAGAGACATGGCTTCACTTGATATACGAGCAACATCATAGTCTTTCCAGAAATCTGGTTTCGAAAGCTCACCCTGAGCATCTTGCCAGATGATGAGAGGGTGGCAGATATGCCCGCGGATAAGATGCTAGGATCCCTTGTCAATATATTAAAGAACAGTAAGATGAGGCCAACTACCTCGCTTCTTGTCCTAATCTCGCTGGCATCCAATGTACTCTCCCAATCACCGACATATGGGCATTCCAAGTCGCTCTCAGTGAGGTACGTTATCGGGCCGCGGAGGAACTTGAGTAGATTGCAAGGGAAAAGGTAATACAGATAGGTGAATAGCTTCACAGATGAAGGCGCAGTGGATGAATTTCCAAACATAAGTTCTAGTTGTTGCCAATCAATTTCAGGACGAAGAGCGGGCATTTTGGGCGCGTCTTCATTGACGAAATCTACCCCATCATTATCTTGATCATGGAAACTCCGTCTTTCTTTCCAACAGAGAACTCTAACAAAGATTGTGAAGAGCTGGGGAATCATACGTTTGAGCTCAATGGAAGCATGCACGGCTATCATGGGCAACAGTTTGACCAGAATAGTCAAACCCACGGCGCAGGAAGTCGAAGAATTGTCGTAGAGCAAAGAGGAAAGTAAAGTTGACATGAGTGGTTGAGAGGCTAGATCGGCGGCGAGTGATTCAAATACAGGAGAAGATGTGTACAAATTCATGAACATCAGAAGTTGTAGTCGTGAGGAGGGAAGGTTGAAGTGTTGATGAACGTGGAACATGAGGTCCTGCAGGGCAGTTGTGAGATTTATGTAGAGTGCTCTAGCTCTGAGGATCGCTCACAAGAGGATACATCTCTCCAAATCGGAGTAGGATGTCTTCCAAATTAGATTTCCAACAAGACTTTCTCTCCCGTTGGGCAGTATCCAGTTCAGCCCATTCCAGAACATCTTCCTCTGAGCCTTCGTTCAAAGCGTCAAGGAGGTAGAGGTCGAGTAGCCTAGTCCTAAATTCGCAGGTCTTATCCTGGTATCGTTCATCGTCCGAGTGCAGTGCAGCAAGAATTAGCTCTTTGGCATTGTCAACTGCGGCAGTCGCCAATTTTGGTTCTCGCAAAGCTGGACGAAGACAGATATCAAACCAGAACGTGATTATTGTAAGAGGTGTGAGAACGGCTTTCAGATGGAAGAGGACAGCAAGAAGGACCTGGGCATGATATACTGAGGAATGATCAACAACCTCATCGTGTATTGTTTGTAATTCCTGCTCCAACTGGGCAGAAAGAACCTCGGGTTCAACCGAGGCAGAATTGGATACCAAGTCATCTGCTAAGGAAAGCAGCGCGGCTAATGAGATGGCATCTGGAGTATCAGTAAAACTGAGGCGAAGTTGGCGTGCGAGTTCATAAAGGGTTGTCATTGCATGGCATGAGCGGCGTAAGTAAAAGGATTGAGTTATCGCCGATCGGCTTTCGGGACGGAACTCCGAAACTACGCAAGCATTGTCTCCGACCTTCTCCGACCAACGTCTCGAGCAGCCTCCAGAAGCCAATAATTCTCAGACCCAATTGAAGTAGGTTTATTTTAGTCTTATTTGCTGTTTGTGGGGGCATGTCAGGCTTCTGGAGGATTTTCGAGTTGTACAAGGGCTGGATTGAAATTTCAACCAACTGATTCCGTTTGAACAGAAATGTCCGCACATATCGAAGAAGTGACCTCTGATCATTCTGACCACGAAGGCCATGTCCATGATCATGATCACGACCACGACCATGACCACGATCATGACCACGACCACGACGAGGATCCTACCTCCGCTGCTGCCCTCGACAAGATTCAGTCGCGTTCAGAGAGGAAGGCTCGCAAGGCGCTCATCAGTCTCGGATTGAAGAGGGTTCCCAACATCACTCGGGTTACTCTCCGCAGGCCCAAGAACGTACGAAATGACCGGATTCTCATTGGATTCTACTTATCTATCTTCCTAAGATTCTTTTCGTTCTTGCATCCCCAGATGTTTACAAGTCGCCAAACAGCGACTGCTACATCGTCTTTGGAGAAGCTAAAGTACGCTCTCTAATTCTGCCCTCAAGATCCGTACTCATGGCTTTGTAGATCGAGGACATGAACGCGCAAAATCAAATGTCTGCGCAGCAACTTGCTGGTGCGGGTGGTGCCGATATACCCAACCTGGAGTCGTCGGGTCTAGGTGGTGATGATGATGACATCCCTGAGCTGGAAGCCGCTGAGGAAGAGGGACCTGTAGACGAAACTGGTGTTGATCCCAAAGACATCGATTTAGTGATGACCCAGGTCCGTCAACGTAACCAGTATTTCTGCCATCATTGGAATCATATCATTGATATTCTAGGTGAACTGCTCTCGGGCAAAGGCTGTTCGAGTACTAAAAGAAAGTGGAGGGGATCTCATCAATGCCAGTAAGCAAAGACATCAACAATCATTACTGACTGTGCTGAACATTTTTGCTGTTAGTCATGGCTGCAAGCGAGTAGTATTTGTGTTCCACTTGTATTCTCTAGGACAAATTCATATTCGTTCATGATTGCTTTTCCTCTGCTGATCAACCATTCTGCTTCATCCTCCTTTCTGAACATGCTGTGGAAGGGCCTCATGCTATACATATGCACTTGTCATACAGCTATACTGTGGTGTGGTTGATAGATAGACGGCTATACACCCAGGTACTGTTCTGTATAAGACGGTCCTTCGGCAACCTCGCTGCGACCGTTCATCTACACAGCTGTCGTAACCAGAACCTTGAAACTATAGTCATGCTAAGTACCTCCCTTGGTCTCATCCACTGGGCACGTCGACGCCTGACAGCGGCCCCCGTATTAAACAAGGTTTCTACCAACGCAGTCGGCGATTCTCTAGCATGACTCATTGTCTAGTCAAATAGAAAGAACCGGATTCCAAACCTCTTTGAACAACAAAAGTTACACTTTTTTTCCTTCTGACTATGCTTCACTGGTCCTCTGGAAAAATGACAACCTTCGTCGCTCAAGCCTCCCATATTGGTTCTCAGATATGAACTTCACCATCCCCCGAATTCCTGACCATGATCTCGATGGAAACCGAATTGATAAACTGATCAACTCGAATATTCTACCAAGGCCAACCTACAATTCCATATTGACACTTGATCTAAACTATCTCTACTGAGATTGCTTGAAACCAAAGGAAGAAGGTCCAACGAAACCTCAACATCATCACCCGGTCACTAAAATGGTGACTTCATCCCCAAGTTTTCCGGGCCTCTCCCTCGCCCCTTCACCAGCTGACCGCAACGGAGTTCCACAATCGCCTTTATCGTAAATGTAATCGAGAACCCGGAGACACCACAGTATATCCTATTCCAATGCCCAACACTACTGAGTATCACTTCCCTCCGCTCGGCTTCCTCTCGTTGATGCGGCATTTTCGACGTTGGCCTCTACCTTTGAATGTGAACTGATCAGATCCAGCGGCCTTACACTATCTCTGATTATTCATCTTCGACTGGTCTCTGACAGCTAAATTCATCGGCAGCACCTTGGCTTAGTGGCAACACTTCCTTAGTAAACTTTGGGTCTGACTAATACAGGATGTCTTAATGGAGAGTGATACTGACGAGCATCGAGATGGATATACACTACTAGACACCTCATTCTGTGGGTGAGCATTCACTGTATCCACTGTCAATTGCAGCAGAGATGGTTAGGCCCAGCCGATACCTTGTGGGATAACGAAATAGATTGCCGTCAAAGTCGGGGTATGTAGATAGTTAGTAGTACATCATCATGGTGACAGACAAATCAAATATGAAACGAGACACGGCTGAACCTGGCTGAACTCGACCGGGAAGAGTCTGGAAGAGTCAGGATAGAATTCAACTCAGGAGTCATATCGATTGCGTATCGATTATTGTCACAAAGACCAAGCTGAACTCATCCGAAAAGAATCCGATTCAAGAAACATATAAATTCTAATAACAATTTTTAAGATTTTCATCCATCTACTCTATGTCTGCATACATCCAAAACAAACTCGCCAAGGGTGAAAAGTTACAATTCTTCATCACTGGGGCAACAGGCTACATCGGCCTGGTACTCACGGAATTTGCCATCGCACAAGGGTTCTCTGTCCGTGGCCTGTCCCGCAGTGAGGCAGGCGATGAGAAACTCAAATCCCTAGGTGCGACCCCTGTTCGGGGCGATATAACAACACACGAAGTTCTCGCGCGCGAGAGTGCCGCCGCGGATGCCATCATCCATCTAGCCTGGAACCACGACTGGTCCGGCGACTACAGCAAGATCGTCGACACTGACATCGCAGCAGTTGAAGCCATCTGCGCTCAAATTAAAGACACCGGTAAACCTCTCGTAATTGCATCTGGTTGTGCAGGAGCTCAGCCAAACGCGGATGGCTCAGACAGCGACGAGAACGCGCCACTACGACCGAATTTCCCTGTAGCCAGACGACTAGAGAGCGAGATCAATGCGATCAAGAAACAGGGAATTCATGGTTGCTCCATCCGCCTCTCGCCATATGTTTACGGTCGCGGAGGGAAGGGATTCCTCGTCATGTTGATGGGTCAGGCTGTCAAGCTGAATGAGTCTCTTTACATCAATGACGGCAGTTTCCATACTTCCGTCTTGCACGTCGAGGATGCCGCACGCCTTTTCATCGCTGCCGTGTTGAAGAGTAAGACCGGAGAGGCGTACAACGGTGTTGGGCAAACGGATGTCTCATTGAAGGACATGGCTGAAGCCATTGGGAAGGTTGTTGGTGTTCCTGTACGCTCCGCCTCGTTCGAAGAGGCCACTGAAAAATGGAGTCCGCCGATCCTTCCAATATTCAATTACCTTGATGTACGAGGCTCGAATAAAAAGGCTAAAGAGCTGTTGGGTTGGAAGCCCGAGGGGGTTGACTTCATTACTGATATCGTATCAGGCTCTTATGTTCCCGTAGCAGCTTATTTGAAGACACAGTAAAATTCATGGGGAGTGTATCAATACCCAGTTGACATCTGCTGAGTACTTACATATGTAGGTAGTAAGTATATACGTATCACTCTTGTCTTCGGGTTGTATCTATGTCGAAAACGGGGAATGCATTCGAAATTAAGAAGCTACAAATGACTTTTATACGGTCCAACAACGCAACTCAACGTAATGATTTGATCTCTCCCAACCTTTCTGCTCGAAGTCAATACCCCTACAAGCACCTGCACTTTCACTCTTCGATCCAACATGTAACCCCAATTCCTTCGCTGCTTCGGACACAAGCTGCTCTAACTCTCCCTTAGCAAACATGTGGTAATATCGATTGAAAATCTGCTCTGCCTGCAATTTTTCCGAGTCAGCACTGGAGGATAACACCCACGGCACGAAAACATCTTTTCCAGGTTTTCCGACAGCATGCGGATCATCGATGACAGGTATTTGTCTCTTGGATAGATCGTCCTGCTCAACGGCCCAAACGTATATTAAGATACGGCCATGCGATGGTGAGACTGCTTGCAGGAGTCGCTGTATCGAAGTCATTAGAACGATATCATTCAGATTGGAGTGACCAACCTGGATGGCCTGTTTCCGCCGTTCATAGGCTGCTAAATGATGGATGGTGGCGATTGACATCGCGTAGTCCTGCAGCAGCTGGAGTGTCAGCCTGGATCCAATGTAGATGTGAAAGTTACGTCGTACAAACGAGCCCTTCCTCCAGGGTTGATCTAAAACATTCCCCCGTACGACTTCCCGGTACACTCCCCCAGCATTTCTTGCGATTTTCAAAAGATTCAAACTGTGATCCAAGCCGACCGTCCAAACGCGGCTGGGATTTTCAGCTGGGAGCGGAAGATACTTTCCATTCCCAGTGCCAGAATCAAGGCCGATCCATCCAGGTGGGATATTAGATAAGAACGCAGCTATCACGGGCCACGGCTGGTATTGAGAGTTACTTGTGCATTAGTTGAAGAGAGGTGTGTGGGAGGATGCAACTTGCTTCACTTTATATCGAGTAGAAGAGAAATGGGGTGCGATCTGTTCGTAGACTGAGTGTACGTGTCTGTGTTCATACGCCAGAGGATCTTCAGAGATAGTAGCAGATGTTACACTCCGAGGGGCCATGTGAGATGATATTGGAAGATGGTGGTTACAGTAAGAAATATAGTTTCAGAAAAAGCCCAGTTCTTCATCCAACAATTTTCGAAATTTACTACCATCGAAAGGTGGAAACTTTGTCAGAGATGAAGCATCGAATTCTTGAATTGTATTAGCCAATTGTCTGTAGAAATGAGCGCTGGGTTCTCTTCCTTGAAGAGGAGAACCAACTCACGATGTCGTTGAAGACCGCAAATGACCCAATTTATCCAGCGCTGAAGCAAGTTCTTGCTGGTGATTATCTGCTAGTGTAGGGTTGGGAACAACAATCAGAGGCTTGTCCATGCGGAGCACGTCGACGATTGTCCCGGAACCTTGATGGTTACTGTTTTATTTTTTTTTCGTCATTTATTCTCATTTTAGACTCGTACCAGCATGGCTAATTACCAAGTCTGCTCTTTCGTAATCTCTCTGTAACGAAGGCTTGAACTTCCAGCACTCTATAATCACGCCATCTTTCTCCAGCTGGAACGATTGTTCTCCATGAGCCAGTAAATGGACATATGGAAAATCTGAATTGCCACATTGGACAACTATATTAGTGTACCCCTTGTTCGAGAGACTAGCCAACACGGAGGGAGAAAAAACGGATTTGATGAGCCCATCGAAACGCGTCGAGCCAACGGTGATGAACGCGAGCATGAGTCAGGTCACAACTGTGCGACTTTTTTTTCACTTCACCATCTTGATTGAATCCAACTTAGACTTGCGATGGGCTATACACTCTGTGTTCTAGGTAATACCACTCTGGTCCACTGGTCGAAACCGATTAATGGTTCACTAAATAACAGGATGCGGAACCATGGGCATCGCCATCATTTCTGGAGTCATTGACAGTCTGGACGTATCTCGTATCCCGTTTAACCTCGAGAAGTGGGAGTCGCATACACCTGGAACACTAACGCCAACAGGATCGCCGAGTGATCAAACATCACCTTCTCGCTTTCTTGCGTGTGTGCAGCGAGAGGTCAGCGCGGTCAAGCTCAAAGGTGTATTCGCCTCAATGGGAGTCTTGGCTCAAAATATAGAGTTATTCGTCTCGCAAAATGTACAGGCCGCACAGCAATCTGACGTTGTCATTTTGTGGTGCGTTTAATCTGGCTATGTATCTGAGATCTTAGCTCAAACGCATTCATGCAGCTGTAAACCGCAGTTAGCGCATTCTATCTTATCCGAACCCGGCATGAAGGAAGCTTTGGACGGAAAGCTACTCATCAGCATACTTGCCGGTGTAACAATCTCTCAGCTATCCGACTGGGTCTTTCCATCTACAAAAGTCATTCGAGCAATGCCTAATACACCTTGCAAGGTATCTCCGTTCACCTTTTGCTTTGTTAAAGTTTGAAAGCTTCTTCAGATTCGCGAAGGCATGACAGTGGTTTCAACAATTCCTAGTTCTCCAAGCGAGGAAACCGATAGCGCTATCATCTTGAAAATATTTTCCTCTATTGGCCGTTGTCGATTCCTGGATGAAAAACACTTTGATGCATGTACAGCCCTGTCTGGATCTGGCCCTGCTTTTGCTTGCATCTTTCTTGAAGCTATGGCAGACGGAGGCGTGATGATGGGCCTTCCTCGTGCGGAAGCCTTAGAGCTGGCTGCGCAGAGTGAGTTCTCCTGGCGTGAATCTTGGTTTATATTCATCCTGTGCTAGCTTTACAAGGTGCCGCTCGCATGGTGCTTCAGGCTGGACAACATCCCGCGCAAATAAGAGATGCGGTCACAAGTATGCAATAATATTTGTCAAAAATCATCTTAGACTAGCTAACATGTTACGCCTCAGCACCCGGGGGATGCACAATCGCAGGATTACTCGCATTGGAAGATGGGAAGGTTAGATCAACGATAGCTCGTTGTATACAAGTTGCCACCGACCGTGCTAGCGAACTGGGACAACCGAACAAGCGGTAGTAGTGAATCAAGTACAGTACGTAGTTGTATCGGTTATTCACTTGACACAGGGAAATAGAAACTTCATATGAAATACAAGTGGGCGCAGGATATGCAAACCTTGACCATGGACATACTCTGAACCTTTTGGTTCCACTGGGAAAAGAATCCACGGTCCTTATCTTTTTCGTACTCAGCAGGCTACCTGCGACATCCCTCCTTTTCTCAACTTCAGGCGTTTTCAGCACCATCGTTTGAATGAAGTTTGAAACCAAAGCCTTCCGAATATGAGTATGGTGCTCGAACCATTTTATCTCCGATAAACTGCGAAGGTGCGATTCTTCGTCGACGACATCTCCGTAACCACATAGTCAAAAGTGCCACAGTCAATAGAGCGAAGGCAAACGATCCGATTGTGGCACCAACAATCACATTCGTGTGAGTTGATGAACCGCCACTGACGGTGCCGATCGCAGTATGGGAACTTGACACAGTCGCAGAAGTTAGAGTCGAAGATAAGACAGTGGAAAATGCACCATTCTCGGTCAAACTAATAATGAGTCTATGTAGTGCACAAGCGGACTTGGACGTACCTTGTCGATTCAAATGCAGGAACTCTTGTTACAGTAGTTGTAATTGTTGGCGCTGCTGGCAATAGAAAGGTACTCGATTTGTTTCCAAACGGCATGAACATTTCCCTATGTAGGTTTTCAGCGATTCATCAAAATAACTTACCAAAATAACTTACTTGGTGGAATTGAATGTGAATGCTTGAAGTGTGACATTTCTAGAACAATTAGTTAGCCCAAAAGGAAAAATTCTTTTGACCTGCACACACGTTTCGATGGAGTCGGGATGCAATAATATAATTCCCGATAGTTGACTTTGATTATACACCATAACCGGGACCAAGTCCAGGAGGTCGGGAGTAAGGGTATTGTCCTGAAAAATTTCCACAAAAGCCCACACTCCCCATTTCGATGGATCTGTGTTATTTCGAGTGAATTTCACCATGAAATCGAGGTTTGTATCATTGAGTACGGGTGAAGAGACATCGAAAGTAAGGCAGGCAGACTTCAACGGTCCATACAGAAGCGTTGCGACAATGCTTTTCAATACATAATGAAATCAATGATTGTCTGCACCATTTGATATATGCGCACCTGAGTAGAATTTTATCCATGGTGAGACCAGCGTAATGTTGCACGCAATATCCTGGAGACGGGGGATCCCAGAGCATTGTGAACCTAATATCCAGGTGGGTTTTTCATTGTGAAAAGGCGATGATCAGAACCCCGCTGCTTCTGAACAAGGCCATCATATCAAAAGATCCAAATGGCACTTACGCGGATGAAGTGAATGGTAAACACTACAAAGAGATTGTTCAGGATGATCATCTACTTTTGCTGAAACAGCAAAGTGGTTCACTGCTGATCATCAGGTCTGTTATAGCGGTCCAACTCAGTGCGACAATGGTTTGTTCGGGGTGCTTCGAACCCTCCGTTTCTTGAGAGACAAGGTCGGAGTCGCGAACGGGGCGGCACACGAGGTGCAGTCCAGCAACCTCGAGCAAAATTGGCTGTCCTCCTTACAGGAAGGAGTTGAGATGTAGAAGGGCGTGAACAGGTCTACTAGTTACTTGGATAACTACAACACTTAATATGATCAATGCTCATCATGCCATCGTCAGCCTGACTTACGCGCTGGCTAAGTGCTTTTCAGGATGTTTCGAGTCAATACCGAGCATCATGCATCATGCCTGACAGAGAGATGGAATTAGAAAAAAATGAGGGGGCTAAGTCGAGTACGCGCCGTAAAAATTACTAAAATAGGTGGTTAGCACAGAGTCATGTGCAAAGACCATAAACGGAAATTATGCAGCTATTTCGTTGAATTTGATGACCCACAACCACCACTATGCGATCCGCGGCCGATGCTTGGTCGTTCAACCTTCGCAATCACAATTTGGACTCTGACTTTGACTCTGACTCTGACCCTGACTCTGACTCTGGAGATGCTTCCTTGAATATTGCTCCTGCTTCTGACGAGACCAAACTGCTCAACGACTTTGACCTCTCCACTAGAGAAGAGACCGTTATCTTCAAACCAAATCCATTCAACATTGCCAGAATCAACGCTGCATCTCGTGCTCAAAAGTCTATTGCTTCTGCTTCCAGACCGGATCTGCTGCTGACATCAAAGTCTGGATCGGCGAAGGGAACTATAATCGATTGCTTCAGGCTTCAAGCGCAAAAATCCAAATTAGTCGCCACGTCTACCTGTACCGCCAATGATATTGACGTTAATAACTCAGCTACATCACTTAATCATCATTTGGTCAAGTCTCAAAACGACAATACTCCTTCGAGTCTTCCCAGCTCAATACCAAATCTCTCTGACGCAAAAAACAATGGCACTAATAAATATCCAGGGGCGCATATATTCCCCCATATGCCTCCTAGTTCACATCTACCCCGTTTTCGTCATAATTCCGGTACCTTCTCATCGCCAATTAGACCTGCTGCTAGCATCGCCAATTTGAAATCTCCCTTGAATCGGGGCCATGCTTCCTCTCCCGTTGCTCCATCTCACCAACTCAAATTGCATGCACCACTTCCTCATTCGAGCTCATTCGAATATCATCAACCTAACGCTCTGGCTATCTCGCATGCTCATCACTGTGTTGATCCAACGAAGTTTCCTGCACTTGCTCCAATATACCCGCTCCGTCCCCAAGACAATATCTCTTCGGAAATTCGTGATCTGGCATTCACGTATAGCCCGCTACGTGCACATATGACTACCACTCCACTGAATCGACCGCTACAAGTACAGGTCCCAAACCAAACTTCGAAGTCGAATAATCTAAAGCATCGGACAAATCCTATCAGGCACTCTCCGATTCTATCTCCACGATCCTCGAGTTTACTACTCCGCAAAATCGCGTCAGCGAAGGAACATAGGGACACGGCCTCGCGAAGTGCTCGAATCAACTTCAAACCCAATCCGTACGACTCGTTACCCGTGGATGACGGTGAAGAATGGGGGACACTAGAACCGGCGAAGAAGAAAATGAAACCGTCCAGGCAAGTTGACATTTTTGAAACTATTTGTTTCTCATTGAGACTCCACGATTTAGAGAGAATGAATTTGGAATACGCACGTCTTCAAAGTTTAAACTAGGCAGCCTAAGGCCAGACCTCGGCAAGGGAAAGCAGACAGGGATGTCTGCGGAATCTTCACGGAGAGTGATAACTTTTTTACCCCCGCCCCTAGACTCAAAGTCGCGGTCTCTTCCCGAACACGAAAGTCCTCTACCAGGTATTGTTAAGGACGCAATTGATTCAAATTACACCTTTGTCCATGGCCGGAACTTCGAACATGACGATCACGATCTCTGCGCATCTCCCGAGCATTCGAACGTACTACAACAACATATCACAATGGTTCTGTTAAGAGGTCGCGCACACAAAAGTCCTGTCGCCCCAGCACGTAAAATCTCTAATCCTTATCCTTCTCCGCAAGTGTCCACATTGTCTGTTGGTGACGCCCCACGCGACCTTGAAGTTCCTATGGGTCGTAGAGTCACAGCGATAGATCAAACTTCTGGCGATCTCTATCGTCCACCTTCGCCTCCGACTTCGGATCCACCCCAGCAGAACGAGACATTTGGGAGGGACACTTCTATACCGCTTGATATAGGGAGCATTTCACGTCGTTATCCTGAAATTCGTGGAATGTCGCGTAAGGTGCGTGTTGAACGAAACTATACATATAGGAGTCTAAGACCCACGAACTTACCCATCTTCCAATAGTAGCGCCGTCATGGCATTCAACAGTTTATTAGTATTGCTCACTCGGATCCTCTGACCTGTGGGATTGCATTTTGGCCTTGGATTATATCATAGAAAAAATGGTTCAGTCAATAATAATAATAGTAGACTCGATTATTGCATTGCAGACAAAGAACGAATGTATCCCAGAGATCTTCAGAACCTCTACAATATACAAAGGTACTGTTAACAACAGGGGAAACATACAAATAAGTAATGTGTGCATATTCATTTAGCTCCCATAAAATGAGAACGTGCGTGTATATTTCATGACGCCGTCCAGAGTGTTGAAGAGCAATAGCAGGCGAAGTCAGTTGAATCAGGAAATGTAACAAAGGCCGAGGAATTTATTGAGGTCTACATTGTACACAACCTAGTAACCATTAGTAGTGAACGACAAGATAGTTGAGCTACTCACAAAATTTAGAACATATTGCCCCTCAATTGACTACAAAATGTCTCCCAGTTTTCGGCAATGGTCCTACCCAAGGATTTCTGGATGAAATCGAGAAGCAGAACTGACAGAGTGACACCAGGAATTTCAATATTGCTCTGAAGAATGGACGCCCCTTCGTAGAGAATATCGAAGAGACGCCAAAGTGAAGTTCGAGCATTTTACGATATTTACTCATCTCAGATGGTCGAATTCGATGTATTCTCGGATATAATAAAAAGACAACTAAGAAGAAACGCGTCAGATCTCAAGGTACATGAACGACAAGAGCGTACTCACCAGATACAACGACGATAAAGGAGATCCAGAGAAACTACCGGTCTAGAATAGAACAAACTTAGTCGTTGATAACAAGGAAAAAGAGCAGTCAGCGTACAAAACTCGTGGGTCTCGTTCGACTTCTTGACCGTTTGCTGAAGAAAAGAAAAACGACATAAATTTTTTATACTGCCAAGCATAACCAAACAACGAACTTTCCACGCTTCTTCAAAGTCGACCGGCAAAATCACGTAACGATTCTTGCGAACAGCTGAAAGTACGATGAGCTATCACACGAGAAACGCAAAAGAGACACAAACCTTGCAGACCGGCAGCTTGTACGATGGAAGCAATATCTGCGGAAGACAATCTATCAGGTCGCGACACATCTATAAAGAATTGTCAGTGAATGTGCTAAAGTTTGAAGAATCCAACTGACAATCTTCCAAATCTACATCAGGCCCCAAGTTCATTTTGGTTGTTGTAGTTTGGAAAATAAGTCGTTTCTCTCGTCTAGATGGTAGAGGGAATTCTATTTTTCTGTCTAAGCGACCCGGGCGCATGAGGGCAGGATCAAGCGTGTCTGCACGGTTTGTGGCCATGATAACCTGTAGTCCAAGCGTAAGTGCATCGACAGAAGCAAGAATAACGCGTGGTATGTCTTACCTTCACGGTGCTGCCCTGGTCGAAACCATCCATCTGAGTAAGCAATTCGATAAGAATTCGCTGTACTTCACGATCCGCACCCGTCTGAGCGTCGAAACGTTTTGTAGCAATGGCGTCAATTTCGTCGATGAAAATGATCGCAGGGGAATTCTCTCGCGCAAGACGGAAGACGTCTCGGACCATACGAGGCCCTTCACCGAGGTATTTCTGGACAAATTCACTACCGACGACCCGAATGAAGGATGCGGTCGTATGGTGCGCGACGGCTTTGACTAGCATAGTTTTTCCAGTACCTAATGCATAGCCTTGGGTGAGACGACGAATTTTTCATGTATAACTAAGACAATATACCAGGAGGCCCGTATAGTAGAACACCACGAGGAGGGTCGATACCGATTTTCTTGTATAAATCAAAATGCGTTAAAGGCAATTCAACTGCCTCTCTAATTTCCTGTTTCTGAGTGTCCATTCCACCCACGTCCTGATATGTCACATCAGGCTTCTCTGATGCACCTAGCATTGAGATCGAAGAGTCGGCCTCTGGTGGTAGGATATCTACAAGGGCGTTCGAATGACGGTGAAGAGCGACGGAAGAGGATGGTTTGAGTAATTCGCGGTCGAGGGTGGAGAGAATTCGGACAACATAGTTTGATCCAGTTGTAGACCCAACAATACCAGTGTGCTGGTCGATTGCCTCAAGGAATTGACCGATAACCAGAGGAACAGATTGAATTCGTTTCACTTCTTCCTGCGCGCGAATGAGTTCACGCTTGAGATTAGCCTGTTCATCTTTGATATACCCTTCTTGGATTTCTAAGAGTTCCAAATGACGCGATAACTTTTTGTACTTGGTGTACAAATCCTCCTCCTGTAACTCCTGGAACAAAGCAGTCTTCTCCGTTACGACAGACTCGAAAGTCGGTTCCTGTAAGGCAATATGAGAACGATATAGCATGTTCATCAATCTTGACTAGCGTACATGTTTCTGTATCTCAATCCCAATTTCATCCATGGTGCAAGTAGAAAACAAAAGTGCAAAGTGCAGATACGCGGTGCATCTGAATGACGCGTCGACCGGTGGGAATAAACATTCCGAATTTGGATGAGTCAGGGCGCCTAAGTTCAATTTCTGTTTCCAATTTCATCTTTTTGAAGCCGAGCTATGCCTTTACCAGAAGAAGCAAGCACCTCTACAGATCCTGTCTCTTTCTCCTCTCTAGGTCTGATTCAGCCCCTCCTTGAAGCCCTTGAACAACTCAAGTTCACTGAGCCAACTGAAATCCAGGAGCAATCCATTCCCTATGCACTGGAAGGAAGAGATATCATCGGTGTCGCTTCTACTGGTTCAGGAAAAACCGCCGCCTTCGCCCTTCCTATACTGCAAAAACTCTGGGATGAACCAAAAGGACTTTTTGCCTGCGTGCTTGCTCCCACTCGCGAGTTGGCATATCAAATATCTCAGCAATTTGAAGCATTGGGATCTGCGATGGGCGTACGATGTGCAGTGATTGTAGGAGGAATGGAAATCACTGCTCAAGCTGTCGCGCTTGCGAAAAAGCCACATATCATTGTTGCAACCCCTGGACGACTAAATGATCACTTGGAGAATACGAAAGGTTTCAGCTTGCGGAATCTCAAATACTTGGTGCGTACATTCGGTCCCAGATCTATAATGATATATATAACCAGTTGATACCCCCTTGCAGGTATTAGATGAAGCTGATAGATTGCTTGATATGGACTTTGGTCCAGTAATTGACAAGATTCTCAAAGTCATACCGAAAGAAAGGTCGACATACTTATTCTCTGCTACAATGACTACAAAAGTCGCAAAACTACAACGAGCAAGTTTGTCAAATCCCGTCCGGGTAGAAGTATCGTCCAAGTGAGCTTTATGCCCATCAGGTTTCGCTAAGCACAACTAAAAATTGTTACAGATACCAAACTGTTTCAACGCTGCTTCAATACTACTGTCTAATGCCGCAAAAAGAGAAGGATACTTATTTGATCTACCTGGCCAACACACTCGCTCAAAACTCCATCATTATCTTCACAAGAACCGTTCATGATGCTGCAAGGTGTGGTATTCCAGAAATACTCTGCTTCAGTTGCTCACAGATCTGATAGACTTTCGATCATCCTGCGTACATTGGGCTTCCCGGCTATCCCTCTTCATGGGCAGCTCAGTCAAAGCCAAAGATTAGGTTCTTTGAATAAATTCAAAAGTGGTGGTCAACGAGTGCTTGTCGCAACCGATGTCGCCAGTCGGTGTGTAATCTATTTCAACATAATCATAATTTGCCTAAGTCTGATTATTTCATCTAGAGGTTTGGATATACCTTCCGTGGACATAGTTATCAACTTTGATATCCCAACGCACTCAAAAGATTACATTCATCGTGTCGGTCGTACAGCCCGAGCAGGTCGAGCAGGAAAATCCATCACCCTCGTGACACAGTACGACGTAGAGCTCATACAACGAATCGAAAAGGTCATAGGGAAGAAGATGGAATTATGGGAGACCGATAAGGAGGAAATAGCTTTACTGAGGGAAAGAGCAAACGAAGCCTGTCGTGTCGCTGCAAATGAGCTCAAGGAGCAGCAGAATAGCGGCAAGAAACGTAAGAGGGGTGGCGAGGGTGGTCGACGAGATGACAGGGACAGAGATGACGATGTGGTTGAGGCTGGAATGCCGACCCGAAAACGAGCGTCAAGAGGGCGACAGTGAAAAATTTTGTTTAATGGTCAGGCTGTAACAGACCAAACGCCAGCTAATGTAATTACATTTGCTCCCAATAGTGCGGAAGATGAGACTATAGTAGATGGGTATACGTTCCATGCGTATTCTATTACTCCGATGAGTAGTAGCCTGAGGAATTCTCAGCGAACAAAGATCGAAAAAAAAAAAGAAGGAACGCACTTTAAGAGCATTGGGTATCTGGTTCTGAAAATCAGAAACGGTATTTGTTGAGCGTACCACGAGTAGAACTGATAGTGCAATGATCTGGCAAATATGAGTCCAATTAGGTTGGAAGTGAACATTGTGGTGGCGACATCTATGCGAAAGTATGAAGTATGTATTTAGTTTGTAGGAAATGGTAACTCACAATCAGGAGTGACAGGCGCGACACCGGCGGGAAGAGTTGGTCGACGAAGAGCGCGATCCAAGACGACCCATACTCCGCCATCCTTTTTGCACCATCGCGTGAGCCCGAAAATGATCAACACTGATAGGTGTCCAATCAGAAGCCCCTTTGCCCATCCTTGGCTAAGAAACGTGTCTTCCGGCACCATACGCCAATTGACCGTCCACTTGTAAAGAAACACACGAGAAAAGTCAAAGGCAGCATTGACGTATGCACGCCAATCCTTTTGAATGAAGGGGTAGGCTAGCATCGTTTGGATTCCTAATATATTTAACATCTTGCGTAAAGTGTACACAAGGCCGTTCCGCTTCACTAGGATAACCAATAATCCAGGCAAGTAGAGTAAGACTGACATCTTCACGGACAGAGCAACACTGAGGTAGGGTTAAAAATGAGGTCTACGGAATGCACGTCGCGCACATACCTGAAAAGGAGCGTGCCAATATCGTCCATATCATTCTGTATTGCCAATATCGCGGCCTGAACAGCAACAACAGACCAACAGTCGTTGAAGAGGCGTAATATATAAAGAGAATGGAGGCGTTTGCTAAGTGGAAGGATCAATAACAACCAGTTTGGGATGTTCCCTGCTTTGCCATAGATGGCAGCAGTGAAAGCGACGGATAAGACGTAGAGCAGCGCGTATAGATGTTGTGCAAATCGAATGTTCTTCCCCGAGTCTGTGATGTCATGAAGGAAGCGGAAAATGTATACGTGGCCAGCGGGGTAGCTATGAACGATCTCAGCATCCATATTGTTCAAGTTCTTCGAAGATAAAGATAATTTACACAAGGGGCCCTGTGGGACCAGAAATATTTGAGTAGTCTCGTTCACCTTTGAGATACAGTTCGACTTGGATCATGTAAGTCTCCCAGTCGATTTCCGTGTCTGTAATGATTATTGGGTAAGAATTGTACGAGACTCAATTATTAGGCGACTTACATGAGATGAAATGAATGATAAGTTCTGAGAGAATGGCATCTCCAACGATTACAAGGAGGGCTAACACCCAGAAGTATCTGGAGTCTGTGAAGAGCAGTCGGATATTCCGAATGAGAGCGAGAGCCATGTCGAATTTTCCCGCGCATTTTCTTCGTCTTCTACTTTCACCTTGACTTTGGTCTACTGCGGCTGGCTCCGCCTCAATATGTTTCCATTTATTCTCTTCCCCCTCTTTGTTCTTCGAACCTTGTGCCAAAACATATCAGCACTTCAATCTGACTATCAAACGCCTTATATTTCTGTCGAGCCTTTTGCTCCATATGACCCAGTACGCACATCAGTCTTTCGGTATCGCCAGCAGCAGTCAGTAAATCTTGGTTCTTGGTGAGCACAAATACGCATCTCGCCTAGATGTACATTAAATGTGCTGTAGGTTTGTTCAAGAGCAATGGATGGTTCCTTCAATTTTCGAATGCGCAGCAGAGCCCAAAATTGCAGAAATCGATATAGCTAACGGCGGGTGTAATCCTCAAGCTATACTTGAAAAGCATTGGGATACTTTCATCACACAGCAAGACTTCAACTATCTTGCAAGCATCGGTATCAACACTGTACGACTTCCCATCGGTTACTGGTCTCTTGGTCCAAACTTTGTTCAAGACACGCCCTTTGCAAACGTTTCGTCTGTTTACGAGAATGCATGGCCTCATGTCGTTCGTGCTATAAACATGGCTGAAGTGTCGAATATCGCTGTTATCGTAGACTTGCACGGAGCTCCGGGAAGTCAAAATGGCCAAGTACGTGGATATGACCTCGAAGACATTCCCCTGACTATTCATTATTCATGGCCTATAGCCTCACTCGGGTATATCAGATGGAAAGGCAAATCTGTGCGCCAACTCCACGTATCAAGAGAAGACACTGCAAGTTGTTCAATATCTCGCAACGGAACTGTGCTTCGTTTCCAATGTAGCCGGCGTCCAGATTTTAAATGAACCGGAAGATTGTTCTGAGCTTACCGACTTCTGCGAGTACTGAGTATCTGATGAGCTTAACCATCCTGCTGAACTTGCGTTTAGACACTCTCGCTACTAATGTCGTCAGAAGTGCATGTTCTCTGCCAGATTTTTCTGTCTATCTTCATGACGCTTTCGACTTGGATCGTTTCAAAGATTACGTTTCCGCCAAAGTTCCCGATTTCAGTGTTCAAGATCATCATTCCTACTACGTGTATACGCCTCAAGACGATGCCGAACCTGCAGAAAATCACACGGCCGACGTGCAAACTACAGTCACTTCTCAACTCGCTAGCGCTAATAACACCTTACCGCACAACCTCATCATCGGAGAATGGTCTTGTGCGCTCACTCCCGACAGTTTGAAGAACGAGTCAGACCCTCAGCAAGCTCGACGTGATTTTTGTACGGCTCAGTATGTTGCCTACACCCGGGACACCCCAGGAAACAGTTTCTGGTGTACGTCTTCTACATTTTCAACTTGTTTCTCCCCATGAAACAACTTAAAATTTTCAGCGTACAAGAAGGAAGATTGTGATCCTGACTGGTGTTTCCTTAATGCTGTCAACAACTCGCTCCCTTCGTCGTTCTTCTCCTACGGTTCTGGACCTATTACTTCGGAGCAATACCATATGATCCAACTGCTCGACCCAGAAATAGTCACTTTAACGGCTGGTAACTTGGTCCTTCGCAGCGATAATACCTTTGCTACATCAAGTGAAGCATCCCCGTCGAGATACCGTCATCGTAGCCACGCCATAGCACACCGCCGACAGTTTTCTGGACAAAATACATCTTCGTCTACGTCAACGCTCTCCCCAGAGATGAAAGACTACCAGAATGGATATCAGGAAGGATTTATTACTGCGCAGAAATTCGCGTTATATGGAGGATCAAGGCTGGGCTTCCTTGGTCAGTATCTTTGGACTGGGATAAGTGGGTCTGGTGATTCTTCTTGGGGGCCGGAAGGAGGCTCCTTTCGACAAGGCTTTGTGCAGGGGTTGAGAGATGCAGAAGCGAAAATTTCTGGAATTACAGGGCAACTTTGATAACTATGGCTCTTGGTTTCAACTAAATATTGTTTTGTATATACATTTAAACTATCCTTCACTCAATCTGTTGCATGGATTGAATATGCTACTTAGATTGAGAATGCTAAAAAAACCATACACACATCCGAGAGGCAGTCAGTGAGATCACCGCGGTCCGGAATTTCCGGCTTGGTTTTCGCTCATGCAGCGTCTTCACCCACTGCAAACAAATCCTGAATTCTCTATCCTCCGCACAGACCACTTCCACGAATATCGAGTTGAAAATTGGCATCTTGCACGAGATGGGAGTGGTTCTGTCATTCGCCATGCCTCTCCTTGGTCATGGAAACATTCGATAATCCCACTCATAATATCCATTTCGTGGCCTAAAGTGCACCTAACTGCCTTTCCCTTCGTAGTCCTCCTAATTTCTGCTCGCTGAACTAGGCTGGATCTTTCACTCGTGCCCTCATATTATTGGCCACCATCTTCTTTGTGTGGACGCATTGTACACAAGTCATTCACGGTCTGTGAAATCACACTTTTTCCCTCCGCACTGGTGCTCATTTGTATGTAGAATCTGTCATCGTCCTCCCTGAACACGGAATTCAGCTTGAGACTCATAAAGGGCTACCGCCGCTCACACTGTTCATTACTAGACGCTTCGTACCATATACTATCCTAAGGGACGTTGTCATAAATGAGGGAATAAAGAGGTGGGATATCCGCTACTACTTAGTCGCTTTAAAAGAGGGAACTACAGGCAGCGTTGGACTCGAAGTTTGCTTCCCGGTAAATGCTCTCATTCTCCCATAAAATGCTTCCTCAATCAGAAAAGAACATCCTTCCCCATTTTCCCATTCTTTTACAGGTTTATCGAGACTTACGCGAATTCGTTGCTTTGCAAATGTCGTTGTCTTCACAACCTCCATAGCAATTAGATGATGCATATGTGTATGCATACGAAAGCAGTAGATAAATAGAACAATCATCGATAACAATCATCAGTTGTCTGACAAGATAGGTCGAGAGCTGTCTTCGCTCTCACTGTAGGCACTCAAAATTTCATCATAACCCTCGTCGTCACCCATGTCTGCAGCACTATCACGATACTTTTTCACATCTGACACTTTTCTTGTACGGGCTTCGGTGGAAATCTTTCTCGGGCGAGGCTCCTGTCCTTCCCCTGACGCGGATGTTTTACGTTGGCGAGTAGGACTTCGACCCTCAATAGATACCTTTCGGACCTTTCGAGGAGATCGTGGGGAAGTCGAGCTGTTCGCATCGGAAAAGCTAGACGCTTTTGGTGTAGTAGCTAGCTCTTGTTCATCGTGAGGCCACTCCACCGCAAGCGAGTTGGGACTAGCGGTAATGGTACGTTCGGGGACTATCGTCTGTGGCTGCTGCTGCAAGCGGAGATTTGGAGGTCGAACGTTGCGTTTGGTGCGCACACGGTTGTTCCTTCTCGGAACCTCTGGAAGAGACGAGTCGGAAGTATCACCCGGTGGTGGAGGGGTTTTCTTGCGCATAAGCTTCCGTGATTGTAAGGGTGGTTCCAGGGGTGTTTCATCAGTTACCTGAGTCTTCTCCAATGGATGCTCTTCGGGAATAATGGTCTGTATGGAGCTTGCCAGAGAGGGCGAGCGCATATGTAATCCATCTAGTGCAGCAGGCGGCGAATCCGGCAAATAAACTTGTCCCCATCCTGGAGATCTTAGAGGAGACACTACAATGGGGCTAGCTATTGCAGCAGACGATCCTGAAGAGGATGATAATGAGAGATGTGAGGTGGACCCTGTCCTGAAATGAGGTACCGGAGGAACATTAGGTCCTGCGGGGATAGAGCCGGTCCTTGCATGGGGAGCCATGGGAGAAATAGATCTCCGATTCAAAGCAACTTTCCTACTTACAGGCGCGGGGCTATCTGAATCATACTCTGATCTATTTCGCGCGAGTGCGTCAGAGGGCGACAACGAAGAAACTGAGGATAGAGAATCCCGGTGGACTGGGTGTTTATTGCGAGTTTGCATCACGTCATTCCACTGCGCGGGACCGTTGAGAGGAGTACTGTTTTCTGATCTTGAAATGGGTCGCTCCCCACGGGGTGTTATGACAGATGTTGTGCCTAATAGCAAAGGCCGCGGACCTGACTTGGGTTTAGGTTGTGGTGTGGCGGGGGCAACAAGAGTAGTCTCAGAGCTACGCGTCAATGCAGCGAGGGAGGCCTGCAGATTCCTAGTTTTCTGCATAAGACCCCCTTCAGAGGATGGTGATAATTCGGGACTACTAGGAACATCAACAACGGGCCCGTTCCCATGAAACACCATCGTATCCCGCGGAGGTTTGAAGAACGCCGGACGGGCTGGGGGAGAGTATATTGCTGATCTGTCAGGGCTTGGAACTGATGTCCGTCGGGTTTCGTTTGACTTGAACCAAGAGTTCTGAAGTGGGTCCGAGTGACGAAGAGAGTCGACCGAGTGCGGGTCAACTGAGTGATTTTCAGTGGTGTCGCTTTTCCGTGTACTCCATGAGCTAGCAAGGGCTTTCGCTTGCCAATTGCTACTAACTTTGGAGAACGTAGCAGCCGCATTAGACTCCTTAAGCTTCTCAGCGTAATTCCAAAGACTAGTAGAAGACGGCCAGCCTTTGGAGATTGAAGCGGTCGGCTCGGATTCTGTAACGACTATAGACGGGGATGATGGTGTATGTGGGACAGAAGGCGACGAAGATCTGCTAAGCTCGAGGGGACTCGGAGGAGGTTCCATCACCGTCTGATTTGTAATCCCTTTCCATATTGTGGCCGCTAATCGGCTGGTTAATTTGGATTCATTGCTGCCCAGCTCAATGTGGCTTTCGGAAGTATCGTCGATAATTATCGCGGAAGACGTGTGTGTGTCTCGGTTGGGGGATTGAGAGGGGGTTGTATGGCTTAAAGGAGATGGAGGAGGTTCCATGGCAGTTTGGTTGGTAATTCCTTTCCAAACTGTTGTGGCTAATCGTGAAGTTAGGCCAGAATCAACAATTAATTTCTGTGTTTCTGTGTCATTGTCCGAGGCATCTTGATCGTCCTCTGATAGCTCAGAGGGGGACGGAGATCGTTCTGGGGAGGCCTGCTGGTTTGTGAACCCATTCCACACCGACAGGCGCAAGCGGTCTCCAAAAGTGAGGGGATTTATCGCAGCAAGTTTAGCTTCATCCTCACGTCGATGCCGAAGCTCAGAAGCTGTTTGCAACACACTGTCGATACCACCTGCTACTTGAATTGGATAATGCTGTAGCAGCGCCATCCCTTGTAAAAATGCATCGCTCAATTCCCAAGGGCGCAAGGGTGATGGTGGAGGGACTCCAGCCGCCTCATCTGTCCACAAACTAGGCGACTTGGGCTCATTTTTGCCGAGTCTTGAATGATGATGAATAACGTGACTCAAGAACGAGAAAAAAGAATGCACCTGAGAAGAGCAGCCCTTGCACGAAGAAGCATTGCTGTGCATACGTCCACAAGAAACTCCAGCTTAAAATTTTGTCGGTCACGCATCTGGCAGGCAAAAAGGGCATCCCAGACGATGATTACTGATGAAACCGGTAATGTTTGAGTAAGAAGAGGGGCCAGCCACCGACTGCGAAGAAACCAGTTGGCAACTGGGCGTAGGTCATGAATTGTGCACGCACTATGAATAATGTGGCAAAGCAGGGTCGAGACCTTTCGAAAACTGGTAAACAAGGTGAGGCTCAACCGACTGGAAAGAAGAAGCAATACATACCAGATTGTCGCGCAAATCACTATCAGCCCAATTTAGACGCTCGCTGAACTTGAGCATCCACATGTTCCCACCTTCTTCATCTTCCAACTCAGAAAATTCGCCAACCATTGTTTCAAATAACCAAAAAGTGTCAGCTTCTACGTGAGCGAGATCATCCGGCTCGACCTCTTGATTCAAGACGGAGTATAAAGGAAGAAGTAGTGCAGGAATATGAGGCGAGAGATTTCCTGGATTAACTGAAGAATGTAAATACAACAAACGGAGTAACGCAGATGTGTGTCTTTCATGAGCCTGAGCGCCGAAAGCGTTGGAAGGGTGAAGAACTGTGGATCCAGAATTTCGACTTTCGGTTGTGGATACTTCAGAAGCGTCATCCGGAGTATCTGGTTCCAATCTTATCTCGGGAATAGACGGCGAGGAATCGGGATGTCTTGTCTTCTGAATAATTTGAAGACGGGCACTGAGATTATTTGAGCAAGTAATTTTCAGGCTGTCTGGAGCAGAGTTATCTAAGGGGCAAAGATTCGAGGATTCCGGCTCATCTTGGAGGCCACCGAAGAGATCAGAGGGGATGCCTGAAAGTTGTTTGGCAACTTTGACTAGAAAGAGGTCGAGCGATGATAATGGGATGGTCGGATCTGGAAGGTCTCCGAACGGTGCTAACAATCGACGAACAAGGTCCTACGCGATATGTCAATTCTTTGAAAGTTCTTGAAAGAACGGCCATTGCACTCACATAATAACTCTCCCTCTGCTTACTAGCTTCCTTCGACCATGAAGCTTTGAGTACAGGAAGTGTTCCAAGGAGGACTCTTGAAATTTCATTGACGTGACTAGAGAATACAGTTATCCAGAATGAACTCACCTCCATATTCGAGGTCGAAGTGTGGCAGGTTCATCTGGTATACCTACGGATATCCGTTAGTGCAATCCTTTCTTAGGATATCAAATCTTCGTACCCCGGGCACAAAGCTTGCGGAGGGCAGCTACGTCGACGACAGGTGAGGATTGAGGGTCCAAGATTTCTGAAAGAGGACCCACTCTATGGACGAATGATCAAAATAAATGGAAGTGAAGAGTACATTTGCACTCACATATCCTGACGCCGAGGATCTGGCTGCCATTGCACGCCATACGCCTTTGCGATATTCGAGAGATACGCGTCTATTTGGGTAGCGTTCGGCGGAGGAGCGGTAAGGTCTCTCACAATCTATTAAATATGGCCATGAGTACCGGCATGTAGGATGATATGTGAACAGTTTGTACACGATCTGAGACGCATCGGTCACGGTTCCCCACGGAAGCGCGCGCAAAGTCAGAGCCCATGCGGTTGACCAATAACTCACGTACAACTTGAAGGTCTAAAGACTTGGATGTTAGAAGTTCGAGGGAATGGAATGGCTGGAAGGCGACCTCTGGAGTCTACACGAGGAGAAGCATATATGATACTGGATGCAGCTTCAATTACGGCTGGACTAGGAGACCTTTTGTAAGAGTAAGTAAATGACATAGCATGTCGGTAAAGGCAAATGTCTCTACTCACTTGTGTTCCAATTCCATAATATGCTCCAGAATCACACCAACATGCATTTCCAACATCTCGAAGACATCTCCCTGTATATCATCCTGGAACAAATTTTGTGCCTTAACCCGCGCTAGGCCGACATTGCCTTGTTGAAGTAAAGTTGCAATATCACGTCGAGTGATACTCCCTCTCGAGTCATTCTTCTCCTGCAGATGCCCGAGCCTTTGGCTAGTCAGCCTGAGTTGAGCCTGAAACAACCATATTGAGCTGTGCAAACATTCTACTCGCATGCTGTAACCGACCTTAACAGAAGTGAGTTCCCATTGAGGTAAAGCCATTGACAGGTCTGTATCGTGACGGTCGTTCAATATTCGTGTAGATGTTGGGCAGTGATCAAACTAGAAGCGGAGGGATCTTGGAGAATTCTATGTACTCATGAAGGAGATTGAGAAGGATTTGCCTTCCCACGTGTACCACTGCACTACATATACGGTAAACGGGGCAGAATTGACCGTCCTGACGGGCAACATTCTAAGGAAACAACAGCCTCGTATGTGTATTTTTAAGCGACAGATGGGTATTGATCCAAGTGATTCGTTACATGCTCGACGTAAGTGACGAAGTTAAAAATACATCCAACCCGGTAACGGTTTAGAAAGTCGGCTCTTTCCTGGACTACTACCGCGTTTACTTTCGACAGTCGAATGGTGTGGACTAGAAGAAGCATTGGTTCCCCAAAGAGACTCCCGACGTTGCTGGCTAATGACACTGATGTGTGGCGTTGACATACTGGAATGAGTAATGTCTTCGGGATTCATATTCATTATAGGCAGAATAGATTGACGGCTTTGGCGAGGCTTAGATGATTCGAGATCGGATGAAGCTGCCCTAAATTTCCGCCGCTTGTACAGCATGACTGCTAGCCCTAGAGCATATACCACAACTACATATGAAAATGATTAGATTCCAACTGGACATATTGAAGGAAACGCACGGGCAGCGGGAATGATCCAGTTTGCAATCAAGATATAGATATTTAGGAGTCTGCAGACCCCTTCTTCATCTGCGGCTAAGTGATTTGGAATGAGCGCAACGACAATCCATCGCCTCAAGGAGCTTACTTTTGGTAGGACAAGTAAATTTTGCGTTCCACACAACAAAACTAGATGCAATGCCTAAGCACATAAACGGGTAAGTACAACGCGTACATGTGAGCTCAAGAAGCCAGTTGACCACAGACCAACGTGGGTAATTAATAGCAGCATGAGTCGAGCTCCATCCAACCATGGGCGGAACGGTAGTATAAGTCTATGCAATCGATGAATCAGTAGAAGGGACATGTAGAAAGCTGCTCCTCCTCACAGAACAAGAAGTAGGACCAAGGTCAATGTATTCGACAATAACATGATTACGAGGAAAGATTCTGAAAAAACAATGTCAATATCTGAACGAGAATTGAGTAAGACGGGACGCACTTTCAGAGGTGCCCAAAGCGTTCCACTGGATGAAGATATCTACACACAACACCACGACCCAGATAAAGCTGATCAACGAAATTAATGCTAAGGGGTTGTGTCAATATATGTATAGATGAACACGAGTTTGCCGATCGATACTCACAGAAAGTAATGGCCCGAGCCTTTAGAAATACAGAGGAATATTCCATAGCAATACAGGTTTGGTTCGTACACAAAGAGCGGATAAGGTTGAGAATCGTGAATGGTTGGCCAGCCAAAGAGCGAGAGAAGAGGAGTCTAGGTCGTTGGGTCGTAACAGTCTTCCGGAGACTCAGTCTAATGAGGATCAGATGAGAGCTTGAGGGTGGTTCTCACGAGCCATGGATGTTATTGTCCGTGCAGGAGACAAAGAAGTAAGGAAACCTTTGTTCGAGCAACTGAATGCGAAAGAGCCTTTTGTTCTACCGTGTGAAAGTGACTACCCAATAAACCTCGCTTTGGCCACCTTTGCCATCATTCTGGCATCACTGCCTGGCAAGTGAGCAAGATGTTCAACACAGTATTGCAATGTACTGCTATTGTCTGTACATCGTAAGCATCGGCAAGATGCTAATATACGAGCTGACCACAATTGAAATTTTCAGCCTATTTGCTGGTGGAATATTCGTATTTCCTCTTCTAGCACCGGCTTTAATAGAGCATCTCAAACTTACTCAGCCTCAATTAAGCTCGATAGCTTTAGCGTACGTTGGCTTGGCATGATCTAGCTCCTTCAAGCTCTGAATTTTTGCAAAGCGGAATGGCCGGTCAATATCCGTTCTCATCCATTGTTGGAAAGCTTATTGACCGCTATGGACCTCGAGTCTGCTCATTCCTCGCCGCTATCATGTTCTCTGCAGCGTTCGGTCTATCTGCTTTGGAAGTATCCTTATCCTCAGAGCGCTCCAGCCACCCGAATGCTGCCGTTGCAGAACGTTTGACTGTATACTTCGCGATGGCTGGATTAGGAACGGTATTATCGTGCGCCTGATTTGTTCGTTCGTTTAATACATCCCTCTAATATTTACTACAGTTATTTTTCCTTCGTCTTCTCAGCTACCAAGACTTTTACCAGCTATCTCACTATCGCTTCTGGCATCACAATGTCAATATTTGGCCTGTCTCCTCTATTTCTATCCTACGTCGCCGGGAGATTTTTCTCTGATACCTCTACGGGCTCCCTGGACGTGATTCGGTTCTTGCTGTTCCTTGCTATATCTACCGGTATCGTTCACCTTGCTGGCGCCCTTGTTCTCACCGTTCCTTCAACATCTCCGTCATCGTCTACTTTGGAGACAGACAGTATCTCAAACGAACGAAGCCGCCTCCTAGATAGAGGTCACTCCCCGAATTGTACGTCCGACCCCAGAGATAGTAGTGCACTCGAATTACTACGGGATTCTAACTTCTGGCTCCTTGCGTTATATATGGTGATGATTCTCGGAGTGGTTCGTCTTTTCTGGTGTTCTACTTAATGCTAACTGACGTTCAACAATTCAGTGTGAAATGATCATGTCCAACGTTGGGACTATTGCTCTATCATTACCATCCGGGATGGCGCGAACGCTGGCCTCAAAGGGTGAACAAGCAGCGTCCTTACAAGTGAAGATCTTGTCCATCTCGAATACTTTATCACGGCTATTAGTTGGCCCTTTGGCCGACTTCATTTCCCCAGTATTCTCTTACCACCTTCTGGAAGGATTCGCCACTACAAGGAAGCATCGTATAAGTAGAGTCGTGTTCTTGTCCGGGGCAGCCTCGCTGCTGGCCGCATCATGCGCTTGGATGGTTTTCGGTGTTCGAACCCGTCATGATGTATGGCTTTTGAGGTATATAAGGAGGCTTTGTATCCTACTGGACATTAATTTTGAGATTGACTTTGTTGCAGCGTTGGAACAGGAATCACCTACGGAGCAGTCTTCACTGTCCTGTAAGTGTTACTAATTCCCTGATCTTTTGTTCGTTCACTATTCTTTAGTCCGGGTGTCACTTGTTCAATTTGGGGAATACGCAATCTAGCGCGGAATTTTGGAATAATAACATACTCTCCTTTCGTTGGGACCACTTTTTATTCCTATGTATACGCGCTGATAGTCGCTCGACATTCACCAAAAGGTATGGCGTGCCAAGGAAGAATTTGTTGGGAAAGCACATTCTACTTTTGCTTGGGGACTTCCTTCGCTGCTCTAGCAATTACTGCGATCCTGTGGCGAAAGTGGTCTGGTAGAACATAACTTATCCGTATTAATCATATGCAAAAAATCCATAAACTGACAGTTGTAAGTCCCTTCGAGAAAGATCTACGATCGCTAATCCTTTCCAACGAACACTAACGAACGATCATAGCCATGTTTCGACTTGAAGTGTATTAGACCATGATACGGTACAGAATGAATACAGAATAACGCACGAGATCTCTCCAAGTTTCCTCCTCATCATTCTCCGTTTGCAGCTGATAGACTTGCAAGAAACCTTTGAACCTATTTTAGCATCAGTAGATATCGCAGAGGAAAGGAAAATCAGTGCACGTTAGATTGCCTTCATCGGTCACATCCATGAATTGAAGGATCTCTTCCTTCGTATCCTCAGAAAATGGTTCACCGTTAGTATCTGAAGCCCAAGTGTCGAGTCCGGCAGAGTCCAAATATGCATTCGGTGGTAATTCTCCTGAAAAGGGTGACGAAGATTTTGGAATGCAGTATTTTGCAAAGATATGCCTCAAGCAATTTTCGAATGATTCCGAAATTGCACCATCATCGTCGAGGAGCGAAACCATGATTCTTTTTTTGTGAGATGAGAAAATGAGCGCCAAAAACGCGTGGGTCAGGCGTTTCCCGGAGTCTTTTGCGCATCATCACCATGTCGCGTACAGAGCCGGTGTCGATTGAGAGTCTGCTAAAGAAACAAAAGGAGGAAAAGGAGGCAGCTGCAAAGGTATACATTGTCAGAGCTTTGAAGGATAGATCTAATCACCTTGCAGCCAAAATTCCTGTCCAAAGAGGAGCGAGCAGCACTGGCCATTGCGAAACGAACACAGGAAATCAGGGAGCAGAAACTCAAGGACGAGAATGCGAAGAAGGACAGGGCTGCACTGGAGAAAGAGGCTGACGGCCTGAGATACCGGGACAATCGACGCTATGGACACCCAGAACGAAATCACCATCACCGCAACGACCGCAACGACCGCCGGACTAATAGCTCTACCAATGCCAATATCCCAACCGGGCCCCGTGCAGACAGAGGCATGGCTCCTCCGCCGCTGCCGGAGAAGACGGCAGAATCTTCATACACACCCCCAATGTCTTCGACAGACATGGATGCCATACGGTCGCGGTATCTTGGTGTCGACAAGAAGAAGCGTAAGATTCGGAAGATGAATGACCGCAAGTTTGTGTTCGACTGGGATGCGCAAGATGACACCTTCGCCAATGACCCTCCGCCCGCAAACCGGCAAGGTGCACAGACCATGTTTGGTAGAGGACATCTTGCTGGAATGGACGATATACGACCGACATCCACCCAGACATCATCTGTTACAGCCAACCTTGCGGACCCCCTCGAACGTCGAAAGGCTCTTAAATCGGGGTTAGACGAGCGTCATTGGTCAGAAAAACCTCTTGCTGAGTTGAAAGAGAGGGATTGGCGTATATTCAGGGAAGACTTTTCGATCAGTGCACGAGGAGGCCAGATTCCTCATCCACTACGAAGCTGGCAAGAAAGTGATATACCGAAGCCCATCTTAGATGTCATCGCGACAATTGGTTACAAGGAACCTAGTCCTATACAGAGACAAGCGATTCCTATTGGTTTGAGCAACCGAGATGTCATCGGTATTGCTGAAACCGGTTCGGGAAAGACAGCAGCCTTCGTTATTCCAATGCTTGCATTCATCTCTTCCCTTCCTACTTTCACCGACGAAAACCGTCACCTCGGCCCCTACGCCTTGATCCTTGCTCCCACTCGTGAACTTGCGCAACAAATTGAATCGGAGTCGAGAAAATTTGCGACGCCATTAGGCTTCAAATGTGTCTCCATTGTTGGTGGACGTGCTGTTGAGGAGCAACAATTTAACCTGCGTGAAGGTGCCGAAATAATCATCGCTACCCCAGGTCGTCTCAAGGATGTCCTTGAGCGTCATGTCCTTGTCCTTTCCCAGTGTCGATATGTCGTTATGGATGAAGCTGACCGTATGGTCCATCTAGGATTCGAAGCGGATCTTTTATTCATTCTTGATCGACTTCCCAGAAGTGCAATGGATGACGGAGGTGCCGTAGAGTCTGCATTTGATCTCACACCCATGGATGTTGATAGTAACGAATATGGTGAAGGGCAGGAATCTGAGGATCTGTCTCTGGATCCCAAGTCCAAAGTCCGCAACAGGGTCACCACTCTCTTTTCCGCAACTATGCCTCCCGCCGTCGAGCGTCTCGCACGGAAATACCTCAAACGGCCAGCAATCATCACTATTGGTGAAGCTGGTCGCGCTGTGGACACAGTCGAGCAGCGTGTAGAATTCGTGCACGGAGGGGAAGAGAAGAAGAAGCAGAAATTACTGGAAATACTCAATACAGGCCAATGGGGAAGCCCTATCATTGTTTTTGTCAACCAGAAGAAAACGGCGGATCTCATCGCAAAAGAAGTCGGCCGTGCTGGGTGGTCTACGTCTACTTTGCACTCTGGTAAGAATCAGGAGCAACGTGAGGCAGCTTTGCAAGCCCTGAGAGATGGTGCGGCGGACATCCTCGTTGCCACCGATCTGGCTGGACGTGGTATTGATGTTCAGGATGTCACATTGGTCATCAACTACCAAATGGCTTCAACGATTGAAGCGTACGTCCATCGTATAGGTCGCACTGGTCGCGCTGGTAAGTTGGGAACGGCGATAACCCTCTTGACTAACGAGGATGATGAGGTTATGTGCGTGTCTATCGATTTTTTCACTAGTTGTCTTTGTTTCCTGACGTGCTTCTCTTCACGTAGGTACGATCTTAAACAAGAGATATCCAAGAGTCCCGTATCTAAGGTCCCCCCAGAACTTGCCAAGCATGAAGCTGCTCAACACAAGGTATCGAGGGAAATGAAGAGGAAGAGAGAAGATGATGTTGAGTAAACACATATCGCATGCGCAAGTATATCTTCATAATGTAAGTTATGAATATACTCGTGTTGCACCGAGCATGTACATTGTGCAATACCATCTATATACAGTGTGTTTCGATACAAGATTGGAACAGTCAATAGCCGCTGCGGACTTAAGGGAAAGATAAAATAACACATACCACAAGTCTACTTTCTGATATGTTTAATCTCCCACATTTTTTTACCTCTGCATGTATAGTCTCAACAAGTCGCCACCAGAAGAATATCATAGTACATGAGGGTACATATTTACATGTCAAACCTTTCCATCATCCTCTTCTACCTCTTTTGTAGGTTGAGCATTCTTTTCCCCTGCAGCAACAATCTCTGAACCTTCCGGTTCTCTCTGTTCTTGCTTCTCGAACGGGTCATAAATGATGCTTTCAAGATGCGCGAGTGCCGCCTAAAAGGATATAAGGCTAGTATGGTGCATATCGGTTATCGTTGATGAAATCACCGCGCACCCTCCCGACTTCGCTTAGCTCCTCGTCTTCCGTGCCAGTGAATACCTCAAAAGTATCGTCTGGCGCATCGATTAATGCTTCGTCAAAATCCTCTTCATCATCGGAACCAGGAGGATCTGGATGAAGCGCTGCACATAGGGAAAGAGCTTCAAATATCGGGTCGACTGGGTAGTTGAGATCAGTTTTGGAAAAAGAGAGAGAAAACGCGTCAAACGCACGGGATTCCACGCGACTTGGTACAATGTTGAGAACTCGCATGTCCATGTCCTCTTGCGTCTCCTCTTCTTCCTCTTCCTCATCACTCTCATCCGCGGATGGCTTCTTGACATCACCGTTGGTTTTGGGTGTTTCAGGGTCAACAAGCATTTCCATAGCTTTTGCGGAGCTTTCATCCAGCTGACAGTATATGGACGGAGGTGTGTCTCCCCTGGAGACGGCGTGTAATGTAATCGATGGGTATTCGATTTGGAATCCTTTGCCTGTTTTTGACATGAATATCAGAACACTGTGGCAACTTTGTGATGAGAGATGTCATGATTTAGAAAGTGATCATAATGTACCTCTCTAGGACATACAGAATTCCTTCTTTTGCATCATCCTCGCTGAAACCATGGAGGGATGGCTCAAATGTTACGGAAACGGATTCTTCCTTGTGACGAAGAACGGGGGGAATGTCATTGAAGGAAGCGGGAGTCGAGCCAACTATAATCCTATGTTCTTCAGGAGACACGAACCCGGGAACGGAGGTTACCAATGTTGCCGCCATAGCTAGCGAAGATGAGCGCGTTGAAGAAAATGTTGCACTGCCACATTCTGGGCGCTTTTCCCTATCCACCGATTATCCAGATGCAGCCAGCTCACGAGACAAAACATCAGTCCACGCTTGAATATTCTTTCTCTCCTCAGCTGACATTACATCTAGCACAAAAAAGCCACTCCGATGATTACTCTTCTATAGGAACAACCGGAACAACACTGTGGCTTGGTGCACAGTGTCTTTCGGCCTATATTGCCCAGTATCACAAGCCATCTCGCAACACGTCGAATGCCAGAGTCATTGAGTTAGGGAGTGGAATAGGACTCTCTGCGTGAGCACGCACTGTCCTTTACTCCTGAATTCTATTTCCCAACATTTCCCTCTCAGTCTCGTTCTCAGTGCTCTCGGGTATTCTACCGTTTACGCAACAGATACGAAACTAGTCATCAGCAGTGTCCTAGCTAGAAATATTGAATCCAATTTCCACGTCGCTGCGAAGCCTGGTCGAGAAATATTGGTCCGAGAATTAGATTGGCAAGTTCTACCTGAAAATTGGAACTGGGATAATGACTGTGCTATCGCCTCCAATACCCCGCAATTATCTAATGGCACCAAAGTCCTCTCTTCTCCATTCAATCTTATAATCACTTCCGACACTGTGTACGAAGAGTCAATTGTCGAGCCCCTTCTACGCACTCTTCACGCGCTCTCCTTACAGTCTTTGGCTGCCTGTAAATTGGAATCTAAATCTTCCCGGCCCCCTTCTTCTCCTCTGATTCTCCTTTGTCTCGAACGCCGGGATCCTGCTTTCATCGACTCTGTTCTTTCATCGGCTAGAGATCAGTGGTCATTCTCGACGGAGCAAGTGCCCCAGAGGAAACTTGCTAAAGTGATGCAAAAACATGTTGGTGGAAGGGAAAGGTGGGAGAGCAGTCAGGCAGAATGGGAAGGAGTGGAGATATGGAAATTGTTACTTTGTCTAAAGAACTGACACTGAATATCGAAATTACGAATCATCGAAGAACTGGCTTGTAAATTATGACCTCGGTAGAATAGGGTAGAATGCAGTGAGGATAAACTGAGAAAACCGCCGGACCGACGGCTACCAACGGGGTTTCCGACGGAGTTTAAACGGCTAATTACCAGATTTCACCAGCATGAAGTCTTTCTACTTGTTTTTCTTCCTTTTTTACTCTATCCTCGACATTTGTTAGTGCTTTTTTTCCCATTAGCAAACGTTCAATCCCCTTATGACAATCGGCGACGCGAGGAAGGAACCATCGTCGAACGACTCGTCTGATTCTGGCATGAATCAACATTCATCTACCGAGAAACACTTGACTGGAACTGAAGCCGCTTCCAGTGGTGTGAGCGAACCACAATCAAAGCTCCATGAATTCCTCGCAACCCTTCCACTGTGGGTGAGCAGCAATCTGACCAAGCCACGGTCATTGAAGACTTTGCTTCGGTGCTGGCTAGCCTCATGGGTAGGGTTCATTATCATTCTTCCGGATGCCTCGCTCAACGTCCTTGGCACTGCGTGCGTCAAACTGCTTACTCTTGAATGCTCGTAGAATTGACAACAAACCATTTTTTCAGCGGTTTCTTCGCAATGCTCTGCAGTTTCTTCCTACCTCCAAATTTACCAGTGCAGCTATTCTGCTTTATGATGCTCACGCTTGTTGTCGGGCTGTGCTTCAGCTGGGGCATCGGTGTAGCAGCAATGCGTGCAGCCAATGCCGTGAGGAGTACCGCACATATTCAAGCAGTCGCACTACAGATACAACAAAGGTACCGCGCGCGCCTCCCTGTCTCTTGCCTTTGCTCTCTATTCACCGCCATCTGTGTATAGCATCAAAAGCAATCCTACTTTCCAAGCTGATCCCACTCTCGCATTAACTACGGCTATATACAATGGCAAATTTCTGGACATTCGGTATACATTCTTGCTCTGTATCACGTTCATCGACTTACGCTCCCGCAGCGCTTCTGTGATATATGGCTGCTTTCTTGGCTTTTTCGCCTTTATCTACGGCTTGATCAGAGCTTACATACCAGTGCTCACCTTTACTTCCATCTTTGCAACGATTGGGCGTAAGTCAATCTCAACTTATGTGGGGCCAAGTTGACGAATGTTTCCCTTGCAGTTGATATTTTCTGCGTATGTTTGACAAACTATCTGTTTTCATTCTAATTTATCAGCTACACATCAGACCTTTGGTCCCCTCCTTCCGACTGCTGAGTACACCTTGCTCAAGACATTCTTGATTTCCGTTGGCTGTTATACTGGTATCGCCCTAATAACAACCCTTTTCGTCTTTCCCGAAACTATGAGCCATTCCGCCTTACGATCTGTATGCGAACAACTGGATAGGGTAGAAAAATTTGTGACGATGCAGGGAGAGGTTCTCAAAACCGTCGATAGGGAGGATGGCCAAGCTGGAATCGACATATTCAAACCAGGAAACCTGCTTCTGACGAAGCTGGACGGAATGAAGACCATGATGGTGGCCGTCATGAGGCAATGTGCGTTTTACTTTCTCAATCGCGTACACCGTCTACGCTTTCTGTATGAATCGTTTAATGTTCTTGTCTCTACAGTGAATGCTACTTCCGGCATGATCTCGCTCGAATTCAGCTATGGGAAATGGAGCTCTGACGATGTGAAGGACTTGATTACTCCTCTCAGAGGTATTGTCGCACGTTCCATAGGTTTAGACAGTTTTTCAAAAATCGTCTGGCGGACGACGGATTTGGACGATGACCTGCCGAATACCACTACCACTCGCAATCCTTCCAATACATTGGTCAATCCCTCCATTAATGCATACAACGACGCACATCTCCTTCGACAAATGACAAGTCAAACCCTCCAATATGAGAACAGTCATCACCTTCGCATCGTAGACATCCTTCCACTAGCTGAGACTGCTACCTTCGAGCTACGCAAAGCCATTGTTACTGCTGTCGCTGTCACGCGCAAGAATCTTGACAATGTCAACCGGCATCGGTGGACGCGACATCCAGATGTCGATGGGGAGTTAATAAGAGAATTAGATAATGCATATGGGAGCTTAACCGCAGCGCTCAATGATTTCACCCAAGACAATCAAAACGCAAAGAGAATGCAAATCCTGAAACCTTTCCTCGCCCTTTTACAAAAAGAAGACGGAACTGTTCTAACGAAATCCGAACAAGAAGCTTTACCCTTCCGATCTCTTTTCATTGCCTTTGTCCTCGGCACGAATCTCGTTTCGCTTTCTGAGGCGGTAATCGCGATGATGAATATCGTGAGAACAACGACTGCGAAGAGGCAACGGAACAGACTTTGGGCCCCTAAAGGTTTGCGGAAGATTGGAAAGATGCTCAGAGGTGCCGGGGGAAGTGGGGAGGAAGCTGATGGCGGTCAAGCGTTCGGGGAGGACGCTATACCGTCAAAGGAAGATTTCGCTGATACTGCATCAGGAAAAAGTCACAGTAAGTTTTCCTTGAGTTACGAAATCTGTTCTGATATATTGATCTCAATATTTGGCAGAGCTCGACCCCGACAGCAGACCGCCTACAAACATTTTCCAAAAGATAATGAATAAACTGCACGGCCTATATCGTTGGTGTGGAACTCCGGAAGCAAAGGTACATCCCGTACAGTCGTCCCTCTACAGAGTTAACGTCGATATCCTAGTTTGCCTTTAAGTACGCGTTCATCAGCATTGCGACCTGGATTCCGGCGGTAGTTAACAACTCTGCTAGTCAGCACCATTCATACTTCCTTGTTTTGCGCGCATACTAATCCTTTATCGTCTAGATTTCTATTACGAGGAAAAGGGCGTTTGGTGAGATCCTAGTTTTTGCCGATTTGTTTTTGGTTAAGCTCATTTTAATGTAGGGCACTGATCATGGCCCAGACCACGTTGAATATCTATGCTTCTGTGAATACATCCACTACGTATTGCCTATGAAAACTACTGAGTGATTATTTTGATATCTGCAGGATCAAGTTTTCAACCTCGTCATTCGTCTGATAGGCACGTTCGTCGGGGCCGTCCTTGGGCTTGCTGCGTGGTATATCGGTACATTTACTCAACGTTAACGGTTTTTCGCGAACGACCTTTGACAAACCTTTCTCGTCAGGAAACGGAAATGGTGTGGGCAATCCTTACGGCGCTGCTGCTGTCACTGCTGTATTCATGCCACCATTGCTATTCGTAAGGAACTTTGCCCCGCAGAGATATTTACCAGGTGTCCTGTTAGGTTGCGTAAGTTTTGCCTCCAACTACGAGGCTTTTCCGTGGATGATGGAAATTTTTCCAACTTAGGCTACCTTTGCACTTGTTATGGGATATTCATGGGTGGACGGACACATTGCGCAGTTCTCGAGTCCTGGTATGTTCTTTAGGAATGTCATGTTCGTCCAAATTCAAACTTGACCCTATAGGTATCGGATGGTCTATCGCCTGGAAACGATTTACCCTAGTCATTATAGGTACGTTCTTTGTCCTTCGTCTGAATTTCTGCTTGGCTTATTTCTTGTTATCTAGGCTCAACAGCGGCTTTCATCATCATGATGCTTCCGCCATCATCTGGTCGGAAAGCTGTCCGTCACCGAAATGCATCTGTTATTACCGGCCTTGGCAATCTCTATTCTTTCCTCATGTCAACTTGGCTGTCAGATGCCCCGCTTTCGAACAAAGCTGTCGAGCCAGAATCCGATTCTTCCACCACCGTAGATGGCAACCGAGATACTCAAAAACAACTTGATGCTGAGGCTACCCCTGCTCTCTCTCAACCTGATCTTAGTCACCCTATCCATTCGGTTCGATGGCTTGATAAATTCCGAGTTAGACTTCTGAGCTTGTCAGATGAGTTAAACTCGTTGAAGCAATTGACCATGACAGCAACATGGGAGGGGAGCATCCGGGGCAAGTGGCCTGCAGAAGAGTATAACGCTTTGCTGGATGCGGAAGGGGAGATGCTTGTTGGGTTGGCACTTGTAGGTGATGTTTTCAAATGGGATTGTTTCTCAAATGCAATTAATTATTGTAGCTCGGAGGCGCATTGGCGCATTTGACTGATGAGTCCCGCGTGGCATTCATGCATAACACCCGAGTACTGAACCCTAATCTAGTACGTCCACCTTTCATCCACTTTGTTCCGCAGCCTTAACGAATTCCTTTTATGTCTAGATTGCGGATGTCATGACCGCTTTCTCGCTCATCTCACAGTCGTTACGCACCGGAGAGCCACTTCATCAAGTGCTACCTCAAAGCCTTGTCGGTCGACTATTGTACCATCACTATAATCATCATAACCTTCATGAGGCTTCGCCCGATAGAGCTCACGGGGGAGATGGCCTCACTGTCGAGACCCTTTCCTCGTTAGACTACATGTTTTATGCGACAGGCATAGTTGCAGTCTTCCTTGTGCTCAAGGTAAGAATTTTTTTGAAACGGCCGCGACGATCTTTGATTTTTTTCTATTTTCTTCAAGTCTGTTGATGACTTACAGAAGATCACGAGGAGACTATGTGGCGAAGTTCCATTTGAAGGATTTGAAAAGTGGAGAAGTCAATTCGAGAGTGCGCATGCTACATCATAATCACTATCACTCGTATCTTCAAATCATTCTACATACTGTACATGTTAATCGTAATATGTATTCAACGTTTGCGTTCTCGTCTTGTTCTTCATATTTGTACCTAGGGACGACCTACCGACCATGTACCTCCGTGTATATTAAACAAAGAGGATCAGTCACAGGTCTGCACTTATATCTCTTTCCTGCCATTATGGAAACTCTCATCAATAAAACGGTGGAACCAAAGTGCAATTCCATGTGCCGATTGTTCCTTGCCCCAACCTAGCAATGTCGTAAGAATGAAGACTCGTGTCAGAGGTTTTATGGAGGGAAAGATGACTCACGGCCATCGGGAGAGGAGGGGTCGCTTCGAGATGCAAATCCATGTGCGACCCCGGAAAATACTTGAAAGAAGTATTGTGCCTTCCGTTCGACAAGGATATCCTCCGCAACTCTGCGGCTCTGTAACGGGAAGGTATGGTCCGTCTCTGTATAAGATATCACAATGGATCAGGTGTTATGTAATGTTACCTGAAGGCAAACGCGAAAAAGAATGAACTTACCTGCGCAAGAGAGCATTAACGGTTCTGTAAGACATATGGATACATCAGCAACTTGAAGAAAGGTGAAGAGAAGAGAGTGTATCTATGTATGTACTCTTAATATTACGAAAATGATCTTCGTTCAAGAATGCAGGATGAGCTAAAGCGGCTGTTATACACCAACACCATCATGTCTAGCAACTTGCAGGAGAAGGTTTGACTGCGTACCCGCAACTATTGCATCATCGTCTGAAAGCTGCATGGTATATCGAGCACCAAAGCAGTAACCTGGATTGACAGTCAGGTGAGCCTGACGACAATATCGAGGAGTTACTTGCCGACTACGCAGTATCCAGCTTCTTTACCTGTATGCATGGAGACAAGCTCGTTAGATGATTGTGTCCTCCCCGTAAGGTTAAGCTTTTCTTTACCATATTTGGCCGTTACAGCTTCCCACCACTTGGGAAATACCTCGCGAGCAGAGTCATGCGATTTCTCCATCCACTTGGAACGGTCAAAGCCTTGCTCGTTATCATGCAGGTGTACAGGATCTCCCATGAAGTAGTCTATTCCGAGGACGGTGAATCCTAGCAAGATCCAACATGCTAAGAGCATGCAAAAGCGAGACTAGAGTCAATACACGCATACCATTCTGAGCCAAGAAATCCTGTACGAGCATATTATTTTGATAAAAAGGGCCGTAGACGTCGGCAAGGAATATCAGGATTCGCCTTCTTGCTTCTGAGTCACCCTTAGAAGAGCCCTCAACGAAATACGTAGGGACATTAGCAATGGTGATCTTGTTTCCAACCGGTGTCCCTTCATGCCTGAAACCGGTGAAGCAACAATCGCCTGGGGCACCTGCGAGGACTCGATTGGTAGATGTCATCGGTAAAGAGAGGGAAGGGTGAGTCCTGGGACCCTGTGACCACAGCCCGTTTATGTACCGTGTATACTCCTGTACTTTCTCCTTGAGAATGCATTGCGCAATGACGATATAGATAGCTTGGAGTGATATTGGATGTGTTGGTCCTGTGATACGTACATGTAACAGGTCTAAAAAGGAGGAGCTGTTGAAATAAGGTTCTGAATGTTTTGAACTTGGAGAGGAAATCAGATTTTCGAAGGAAGTCGGACGGCCGTTGTTTCCTGTTCCTTCGAGCTACCCATCCTCCTCAGAATGATCTTCCTTATATGGTCAATGCATGCCGAGCCATTGGGAAGTAATGGTGGTTCTGGTCAAAGCATCATTTAGCACAATGGAGCGTCAATTCTCGAGATCTCTATAATGTACATCAACTGCTATACCGACTCCCTAGTCCTTACTCTCATAGGCGGCACTGTGAATACTGACACTGCGTCCAGACGGATCTGATGCGCATCCCCAGTCACCTCTTGGAATCCACCTGAAATGTCAATGAGAACGATCTATACAGTTCTATCCAAAGCTAGAAACAAACCTGATAGCCGTACTTGCTGCGGCCTCGCTAGGGAATAGGCCGTCGAAGATGTCTCGAATGTAATACGCCTCTTTTGTATCTGGGGTATCGTCTGGCCATCTTGAAGCACGATCAGCGAAGGCCTCGTCTGAAACGACGGTAGCAGCGTTGTCTTTGATACTGGAACAGATTTTAGTACAAATGTCAACGAGAACAACTCGTAGAAACGTACCCGTCGATCCAGGAGTAACCGACACCATCTGAAAACTGCTCTTTCTGTCTCCAGAGTATAGAACGGGGAAGATAAGGCTTGTAGCGAAGGGCAAACTATCAGCGAAGTAGTTCATGTACGGTCGCGAACTGGGTAGTCACCTTTCCGTCTGGCGAACAGTCAAATGCTTTCCGGAGAATGTACTATATAGTGCGGATGAGACTTGGTAACATTGATGGAACGAAATGTTGACCTTTTCCATTTTGGGACGGCCATCTTCGTCTACCTCCTGAGAGCTTCCATTCGAAAACATCTTTTCCTTCGGATCTACATTCATCGCGACTTCCAAGAATTGTTTGTCGAGGAAAGGTACTCGAGCTTCGAGTCCCCATGCCATCGTTGATCTGAAGGGAATGGAAACAAGATAAATAAGTGTAATGTCTAATACAAAGTAGGCAAACTTACTTGTTAGCTCGCAGGCAGTCGGCGGTATGGAGATTCTTGACCCGCTTGACGCATTCTTGATGGAATGATTTTGCATCCGGTGCAGCGTGGAAGTAGAGATAACCTGGGAATCCATTAGCAAATTATCAGTGCATCGGTTGATACTCGACCAACCGCCTAGGATCTCATCGCTGCCTTCGCCACTAAGGACCATTTTGACGCCCATTGCCTTGATCTTGCGACTGAGCAAATACATCGGTGTGCTTGCCCGGACGGTGGTCACATCGAAGGTTTCAAGGTGATAGATCACTTCTGGTATAGCATCTATACCCTCTTGGACCGTGAAGACATACTCGTGGTGCACAGTTCCGAGGAAATGTGCGGCTTTCCGAGCAGCAATCAGATCTGGGGAGTTTTCGAGACCAATAGAGAAGGAGTGAAGCTGAGGCCATGCCACAAGGGTTGCTGGGAGATACGATTTGAATGAATGGATGGAATTGATAACTCGTTTGACTTACTGAGCTCTGAAGCAAGTGTGGGTGTGGAGGGACCGCTTGAAAGTTCTTTGAGCTTTTTTTGTCTAAGCTCGTACTGCGCTTGGGCCACTTTTTCCGTTTCTCTTGCGGCGATAGATGCAATCAGACTACTATCTAGGCCTCCACTGAGGAGAACACCATACGGTACTTCAGACATTAAACGCTTTCGTACTGCATCCTCTAACGTAGTTCGGATGAGCTCGAGGTCAGCTTTCGTTGTCGGAATGTTAGCAGCGTCTCCATCGAGGTCACCGTTCCACCACGAAGGCGTGTAGTAGCGAGTCGTCGATTGATCTTGACTGTCGTAAACATGTCCTGGGGGAAATGAGATGATTTTGTCACAATCATTAACAAGTGCTTTGAGTTCTGAAGCAAAGTATACGGTCCCGGGCCTCTTTGAACTCCATCCTTGATACAGAGTCGTGATACCGATCGGGTCCCGAGCGGCAATTATACGTGAAGGCGCCACCGATTCGTCTAACAATACGAAGGAGAACATTCCATCTAGAAGAGAACACAGATCTTTATCGTGCTTCTTATACTGTGAAATAGTCAACGACACGGCGATTCACGTGTAACAAGGGACGAACGAGAGCGAGAATTGGTTCACAGTCCGAATGAGTTCTGAACTTTACATCAGATCCAAGACTTTGACGCAGAGCAAGGTGGTTGTAAATTTCGCCGTTCACGGCCAAGATAACCTTTCCATCTTCACTGAGAAGAGGTTGTGCTCCCGTATCTGATCATGCTGAAGATGAATTGGGAATATAATAGATGGAGGAAAAGACACGTACCAACACCGACGATGGCAAGCCGTTCATGAACAAGAATAGCTTCTTTTCCAACGTAGCAGCCTGACCAGTCCGGACCGCGATGGCGAAGCTTCTTGGAACAAGCAATTGCATGTGTTCTGTGGTTAGCAGGCTGGTCGACGCCATGTATCGCAAATATTCCACACATACTAGACGAGTGAAAGTTTGGATTGAAGAGTAGGTACGAGTGAAAGTTGTGTCGATCTCTGACTCGATACAGACGGAAAAATGAAAGATAACATTAGCGCTCAGGAACATTGGCAGATAAGATAACCGGAAGCTGACAGAGCTCTCCTTACGTGGTCAACGCGTTCATTGACGGGCAAGGAAAAATGTATTCAAGCGTCTTCCTTTTCCGTCCCTCATCATGTCCCAGCCCGCTGCCCACCGACGAAGGCCCGAATCTATCAGCCATGTCGACGCTAAAGAAGCTGTAGACCTCGCCACCGCACAACCTGAGAACGTCTTTCTTTTTGCTCCGAATTTGATTGGTCAGTCCTCCGAGTATGCATCTTACTGTTCACTCTGAGGCATTTCACAGGTTATACCAGAGTCATACTAGCTGCCGTTTCTCTACATTTCATGAGCTATCATCCAGTATATTGCACTATCACGTATTCTATATCATGTCTGCTCGACGCCGTGGACGGTCAAGTTGCACGCGCTCGCGGAGAAACATCTAAATTTGGCGCTGTTTTAGACATGGTTACCGACCGGTGCGTCGAGGGTTTTTCAAACAAGTCTTCTATCCTTGAAGCTAACATGCCCCAGATGTACAACTTCCTGTCTACTGTGCTATCTCGCCATCGCATACCCCACTTGGGCAATCCTGTTCCAATTTCTTATCGCCCTCGATTTCAGTAGCCATTACATGCATATGTACAGGTGCGCCACCTCCGTTTCATTCTCATCAGTCTTTTCTCAAAGTGTTGTCACCTCCTTTCGGTACATAGTTCTCTCGCTACAGGTTCTGCAAGTCATAAAAAGGTCACTAGCGACGTCAGCAGAATTTTATGGCTCTACTACAATGATGCAGTGAGCATCGATCCTTTCTTTCCCCATCTTCTTGGTGTTGATCCTAAACGATCAATCAGCGGACATTGTTCCTGGTCTGCGCAGGCAATGAACTATTTTTTGTTGCGCTTTATCTTGCCAAATGGACCACAGCGTCAGTACCTATAGACCTTTCATGGATATCGGTACCCTTCTTTGGTCACTTTTTGACCAATTTAACCTATGCAGAGGCCGTCGCTTGCTTGACTGGTCCTGTGTGTCTCCTGAAGAACATCATTAATGTTGTACAGCTGTGGAAAGCATCAAAAATTCTGGTGGGCGTTGATCTTGCGGAGCGAGCCGAGGCAAGGAGGCTGAAAGCTATCTGAGTTGGGTTCAGAGTGTTTTCAAGGCTGTACATTATTCTCAATCCGTAATACCTCAGTATATAGCTAGAATCACAAAGACCAGCCAACTGCGTACTCTGCAGCGTAATATATCACCAACATCCGAGGATGAACAAGGTCCAGTCAAAATCTCAATGCGAACGATCAAGATCGCTTTGACGCATCCCGCGTGTGAGAGTAAGTAAGAGGTTCTCAATTCGAGCTTGACGGTCCTGTGGTTAAAAATACCATGAGCGCCAGTGACACAGGTTCTGGACTAGGGTTACTCACCTGCAACTCTTTCATCTCCTCTCGCACCCGCCCCAACGGCAAACCTTTCATTTCACTCACGAGGGCCTCGACTTTCCTCACGCTAGCCTCTACCGAGTTTGCCGCAGCCGAAACCGGGTTATCTGAGGGGGTCCTCACAAATAGTCTCGCAAGTGGACTTTTGTTCTGAGTCGAGGGCACTTCCCCGGATGACGAAAAATCCAGGTCGGATGATATAGGGCGCAGCCGTTGCGGAGACGGCAATGGTGAAGGGTCTCTACGAATATTCACAGATGGTGCGAGACTTACAGGTCTTCTGCGAGTTTGAGTAGACGTAGGAGAAGTAGGATTTGATATGTATCTGAATGAGCGTAATGCTGGCGCTTCATCATCATCCGAGTCTGTGAACAATTCAGCGTCGTTCTCGGCCTCAACGTCAAAGATAGCCTCATAAACATCAGCTGAGGTGGAACCGACCAATGCCTCTATTAACGGTAGATTTTTAATTTGACGTGGGAGACTGTTGAATATCGAATGCGCTGCATCTTTTCCGGATTCTCGTAAGGCCCGGCCGTGTGCTAGGTATCGTTCGTAGATGCCAATGACGAGCAGAATGGGGAAGCTTGTGAGTTTGATGAGGAAAACATTGAGAGAATGTAAAGCTCGAGGAGAAACGATCCAGCTAGCTGGTTTCAGGATGAGAAAAGCCAAAACGTTGAAGGGAGGTTGATAAGAGAACAAGGGATCCGTTTTAACACTGATACACGTGTTGTAACGAACAGGATTATTCCGTAAAATATTCGAAAAGCTCACCCTTCGATAGTGGAGATCGTGAATTGGAACAAATACTGAAAAGCCCAGTATCAGAAAAGGATGTATGTAAATGCAAGCAATGTGGACTCACCTCTTGGGTAATGTTCTTTCGAAAAACAAGTGAAAAGCGAGTGAAAACCTGGCTCGGGAGAAGTCATATGAACCACCTACAGCATCAATCCTAGCGACAGTGTTAGACAGAATAGAGATGAGGACTACAAGATGCCATGTCAGTGAAACCATGTCATCCCCGCCTAAACATTTGATACACACTAGTCAAAAGCAAAGTATTCGACAGTGCAGCGAAACATGTCATCAATATTGGGCCCAACACAGGATGAAAGCTGCTGGCTTGACCAAAACTAAGGTACGTGTTTCCGAACCATATCTGTACCATAAGCCAAGAGATAGACTTTAAGGTCCATTGATGTTCTTCCTCGAATTGCTTTGTTGATCCAGCTGAAGCAAGCACGCCGTCAGGAAAGTCTGCGTAGACCGAGCAGAAAGGAGCTTACCTAGCGTCCAGAGAGTAAAAAGTAGACCGGAAAAACAGATAGAAGCTATTCCTATGAAGAATATGAATTCCGCAATCATCGCTCGGAGTGCCCTAAGAAGTCTTATGTAAATCGTTTGAGAAAAACTCAGTCATCTGGGTACTCGCAATACGACCACTGTATTTGAAACAGCGAAGAACGCCAGCCTAATTGGGAGACAGAGCCAAACTTCAACTTTCTGAGCGCAGTAAGGTTAATAAACTCGAACCTGGGTAAGAGGATACAGGCCCCGCAAGCTAGAATATCGAACGCCATTTCGGACGAGGCAGCTTGAAAGGAAATGAAGGTTGATAAAGTGGGGACTTTCAGCAGAAATGCAAAACAACATACAGTCTCCATTGACAATACCTCGTAAGCGCAAAACGAGATACACGCAAAATATGGCCAAGAATGAAGTATCAAAAACATTCCACATCTAATCGAGAAGCACATTCATGCTTTTGTCTACGAAAGAGTAGACAATGACTCGCATTCGCAATGTATACTGAAAATATGGCTTGTATACAACAGGAAGGTGGCAGAGAGATGGCGAAACACTCACTTCCCCATCCGTGTTCTGTTGATGCCGTATATTCTTCCAAAGCGAAACACACAGCAAACAGGATGAAAACCGATTCCCAGAAATTCATTCCTTCGGTGTTTTGGTCTGGTGCAACCGGATGATTAAAATTGAGGTGTAGAGAAATGGTACGCTTACTCGACAGACAAAGGATAAAAGTCAGCAGTAGAACTGCAAAATTAAGAAATTCCAAGATAGCGCCGTATTTGGGGACCCGAAGCCTGAATAATGTGGTTCGGGTATGTTTTCTGGATGATATTGTAACAGTTACGCACCTATAATGATCAAGAAAGGGGGTTTCCCTCCAATTGTAAAACTTCGAAGAAAGGTGTGAAAGAGTGTCAGTAAAATTTCAGGTCGAACACTCACCTGTATACTCCGATGCTTGTAGTTGTCCGCCAGTACTGATCGCGTTGTAGCAATCGAAAAGACGACGCGTCCAGTATATATGTCATTCACTACTTTTTGAGTTACAGGTGAGGCAAGGAATTTCGTGGATTTTGTCGAAATGGCCATCTATAATTTGCTTCAAGTTAACACCACAACCAAAAGGTGTACTTTATCTACCTCCAGCGCACTCTGCGGATAATTCAAATCATCATCATCACATCTTAACACCTGTTGGACTTCATCTACAAAACTCGAGGTTGCTCCGGCGAGAGGGTTCCAGCTGGTTGTGAGCACAGCTACGAGTTGAATGTGATCGGCGGCGAAGTGGCTGAGGAGCTTTGTCGCTATGAGTTCGCAGAGATTCGCTCTGGAGAGGTTGACTTGATGTGAGGTCCAGAAATCAGGATTGAAGGAGGATGCAAGGAAAGAGAGGCAGACGGACCTCCAGCGTAGGCCAGGTCATCTGAATTTACAGAACGTAATATAGTCAGTGAATCCTGAAAGACATTATTTCGAAATTGAACCGTACTTGAAGATTCACCCAAAAAATACGACCGAACAACCAAGCAGGCGTACACAATTGCAAGATTCTTGAGGCGAGCGAATTTAAAAACAATGGGTCTTACTATAGAGAAACTGATATCTGAGGCGGTGAGCTGACTACAGAAAGGTCGATTGGGTCGGTACGAAGATGAGGTGTATATTGCCGAAAACTCACTCCCAGGTCAACGGGCTATCTGAAGCAACCGAAATTCGAAAGACATCAGCCCGCTGGTATATCTCAAGCGCAACTTTGGTATGTACCGATAGTTTTCTAGGTACACGGGGATATTCCGTCAGTATGTGATTTGCGTGACGGACGACTGAGGGTGAAAGGGAGAGAAACATACATACGATTATTTCCTTCTTGATAGCCGGTATGAGGGGAAAGACTTTGACAGAAGCCAGGTATTCTGGGGATGGAGCTAACAGCCCCGGGGCATTGAAGAGTTCATCGTCCATGATGGTGAGGGTGGGCTGATTGAGAGATCACAAGTTGGCAGATTCACCATCGGTGGCAGGACGCGCTGCGGCCTGATTGACGCCGGTAACAACTGTAATTTTAACTGATCACAGTCAACCAACCTTTAGTCTCTCCTATAGTTCTATGTAAGAACCCTTGTCTCCTTCCTTTATAGAAAATCAACTACATCTACCGCGGCTTTGGACGGTGTCTCTTCCTTGTACCGTTGTCCAATGCAAACTTTGGATCCAAAACCGCCTCCAGTACGGTATCTAGATCATCGGCGCTCAGAAAGAAGACCAGCGGTGTTGTAGCACTTGGTGCGCCTGGTGGGAGCGTGTTTAGACCTGTGAAGTAATGTTGAGGTTTCTTCTGGGTGCAGTGAGTTCCAAATTTTTATTCTGCAATATGTTGTACATTTCAGTGACTGAATGATCCATGTATCGTCGCGTTCTTCTTCACGATCTGCTACCATATCATCTACTCCTTCTACTGGCATTCTACGCTGCTGATATCTTAATGTGAATGCTACGTGTAGGATCAAGGACGCCAACTTGACCGCCGTCGATTCTATCATAACTTTGGTCAGTCGTCGCGTCTGCGTACAAAATTGCCTATATCTGAACCAATGCCAATTGCCTCTTGTAGTTTCGCCTGGTTTCACATCCTGGACCTTTTCGTTGTTTGTTTATGACGTCGCTGCATAACTACGCTTCCTTTCTGTGTCTTTTCGTTCAGCATCTACGTGCTCTTCCCCTTGTCCTCACTTGCGCTAATATAAATGGCGGGCTTCTCTACAATGTACTGCCTTCCCCTCGAATCTGGTTACGGCCCGAAATGCGGCGCGAACTGGAACGCTAATCAACATCTTCGTTTACGAGTATTCTTCTCTGGATCTCAGGATGCGTTTCTGAGAGCCATCTGCTGATAATAGCAAAAGCATCTTCAAATATTGCCTGGCTCACTCTCTCAATGCGAGTATCTTCCCTATGTACCCCTACAAGCTACATCTGTTGAAATGGGTTGACGTCAGTCTGCCTTCGTGATCCTTTTAAGAAGAATATCCTGATTCTAAAGACTGAGCAGAATAAAGGGGAACCGTAGACGCGACGGCCACAGTCTATACGCCATCGGTCTTCTTGACTCTTTACATGGAGTTATTTGGAAAGGTAAGGCTCATCACTGATGCACCAGCAGGGATGATATATAGTGGTCACGAGCTTCAAGTGCTGTACAGTTTTTGCTCGTGTATTTAAGAGGGACAGGCGCGGCGGATTTCCGAGAATCAAAAACTGCTGGTCAGTTCCGTGTACGTAGCTTGGCGCTAGCCCAAAACTCAGTCAGCCTCCTCACCTCTAATTACTTCTCTACGATTCAAAAATCCATCACCTCTCCTCGAAGATGCTTTTCTACACTGTCTATCTTATCCTGGGCATGCTTTCAGTTGTGTATGCTGCTCCCTTCAGTGTCGTGGGTCACTATACATACTGACTATTGCTCATACAAGTACTGATTTATCATTCATGGTAGGCCACTGGCGATGTTCTTGATTCTAGAGCTCTATCTTCTGGAGCAGGATTGGAGACTATGCACTTGACTGTACGAAGTCTAGGGAACAGTCAATCTACTCCAGAAACTCATGGCAATGGTATCTACCATGCCAATGGGAACACTGTCAGTGGGGGGCTAGCCCAGTTCGAAGTTTGGTTTTCCAACACAAAACCATCACATCCCTCCATTCCGCCCAACATTTCCCCCAACATTGTAGCAGAAGTAAAGGATACACTGGCTCACCAAGAAGGTCATCAAGTTGATGTTGTATTTCTGGAGTCGTGCTCTGCAAATACAGAAGCATTTTGGTACGAAAAAGTCGGTAGTTATGGCGGGGCGTCTTACACACAATTTTCCCCCTAAATGGCCATAATCTGGCAGTTTGATAGTCGAGAATCGAGACGAAGCAAACTAGAGTCTTCGAACGGACACGTGATGTGGTACCTCCTTCTCTTGCTAGTACCACATCGACGCGCGTCCTTCGAAGCAACGTAGCACTAGTCTAGTAGCACCCTCTCTGTCTTCTCTTCACGTAGCTCCTATCGCTGAATACACAAATGGCTAAACACCTAGACTTTGACCCGGCTAAGATACCTGCCCCAAACTTTGCAGGCGAAGCATACGCCTTCATGCGAACCGCGCTTGTGGCAGATGCCAACATGCCTGAAGTCACCACAAACGAACTCGCAGTCCAACGCCTCAATAACCAGTGGGAAGCTCACATCGGAGACCTGAGAACACAATACCAAGCGCAAATGCAGAAAGCGGAAGCCCTGAGAGAACAGAACAGACAGGAGGCAGTAGAAGCGGAGAAACTTGCCGAAGCTGAGAGACTAGAGAAGGAGAAGGAATTATCGAAGGAGGCCGAGAAGAAACGCCTCCCCATTTACAGTTTCCAGAAAGGCCTCGGCATAGATTCCATTCCACTACAACTTCACCCATATGCTAAGAAAATGATGACAGCACATAAATTCATACCCTTATGGTACTCCCTCCCAGATGTAGCAACTGAAGCCAAAGAGCAGAGCAAAGAATCCCTCGACACCAACCACCTGCAATTTGTGGTAGAGGATGACAACCCCCTTGCAGGTTCCACTGTTTCACTGGTTGGGTCCCACTTAGTCCGTACCTCACCAAACACCATCCCCAATTCACAACTGTCCTGGCCCCAAGTCATGCATGCCAAAAGTGCCTTCGTCAATGCACTACAACTAGGCACCTGGCCAGATGCCTTCATTGCCATGTTCACTGGCTTCTACAGCAACATGGACATGTACCGTGAATTACAAGAGCAGGACAGAGACTGGGTAATGGCTCACTACCATGCGGAGATGCGACTGGCATGGTACGATGCAATGGAGAGAAAGAACCCATTTGACCTCTCAATAATATTGGATGGGGTCCTCTGGGAAAGTCATCTACAAGTTGTCAAACAGAAGCAAGAGAAAAGTCTAAAAGGTATGTCAATCCTTCCCCCTCATTGAGATCATACATATCTAACGGCCTCACTTTGCCTCTACAACAACTCACCAACCACCCCCGACCCCCGATCATGACATCTATAAACACTGATGATAACACCCCCCCCCACCCCCCAGAC